>JAVQJD010106276.1:0-42657 GCA_036023655.1 Nannoperca australis
CCTCTATTTTCTACTGTTCATTATTCTTTTTTCAATAACTTTATTGAGCATTGTAACTGTATCAAAAAGCAATTTCCCTTCTGGGATTAATAAAGTATTTCTGATTCTGATTCTGATTCTGAAATCATTCATTCCCACCAGTAGAGAGAATGCTATCATTCTAGAAATGCCAGTTCCATATGCTTTACACCAAAAGTTGGTATCTTCCGAGGTCCATAACTAACTGGATTCACTCCAGGAAATTATTCTTACTATTATGTGCATATTGGATGTTTTTGCACACAACACATTACGTCCAGTGTCAACAGTAGGTGCCAGTCCTTAGTGAGTTTACGTCCCATCACAGAATTACAGTTAACATTTTCCTTTTCACTACTCTAACAGTAACTGTAATCCTTCTACAACCTTAACCAAAGGTATTTGTTGCTTAATCTCAACCACAGGTTTACCATAGTCTATTTGCCATAACCACAATCTGGGCGCCAGTTCTAGCTTCTTTTTAACAAGTTTAGCTTACCATAGCACCACACAGCCAGCTCTCCAGCACCCTAATTTGCCAAATATGGAGAATTTTTGTCTTCCGTCTGTTGATATGCACAAAAACATCTTGACCTATTGCCAACCAGCTTTACATGCAAATTCATTCATAACATTTTGAGGTATCCTGCAAAAAAACTGATAACACATGGAAAAAATACAATCCTACAAATAAAGTTACACAAACATAGGGGAAAGATGATTATATTATATGACTATTATATGATTATCTAAAACTTCATGGCTTGGTGGGAAATATTCAGAATGTACCATGCGAATATAGTATCTGTTCAGCCACGCCTCTTTATATGTAACTTTTATGAAGATTCACAAAAAGAGATCAATCAGCATTGTTCAAGACCCTTAGTTTTTTTGTCCTGCCTCAGTCTTGGGTGTAGGACATTCCCTCAGCAGAGGAGGAGGGACAGGCCAGCAGCTCTGGAGGGCAGCCTCCTGCTACAGCCACCTTCTCCTCTGCCCGCAGACACAGCTTCTGTAGGAAGTTAGCCATCTCCATCACCAGATCGCTTTCATCATCTAACAGGGAGCAGATATAGACAGAGTAATTATGTCAATTTAACACAAGAGGGCACACTAAACAGTCAAGTCTTGCATGTCAGGCTACAGTCTATCTGCCTGTCCCTTCTGTCCAACCACATTTACATTCACATTTAGGCATTTAGCAGACGCTTTTATCCAAAGCGAAGCATCAGTTCCTGTAGCAGGACTATACTCAAGGCTGGATTGCCAACCAGGCAGTTATGGGCCTCAAAGCCCCCGGCAAACAGTGTGGCAATTAGTTTGTGGCAAATGTGTTTGGTTATATGCATCAAAAGCACAATATCAACTGAAATGATGCATGCCTTTTACAGCAGCAGCTCCTGAATATTTATTAAATCTTCTTTGTATATCTTCTATGTCAAAATCTGGTTTTGAAACCTCCTTCTGGAGACACTAAATGCTTTAAACTACTTTGTTCATATATGAAGTAGGAAGTGGAAACACACTTTGATATGTAAAATATAATAAAGCTGGCTCTTCTAGTTTGCTATGTACACTGTAACAGGATACACACACAATGCACAGTGGGAGGAAGGGAGTAACCCACAGGCATAAGCAATATGTCTCCAGAACAGACTTTGTGATCCATGGGTGTATGGTACACAACTGTAGAACACAGGTAAAAGATGAGTACCTTTCAGTTCTTTTAACCTTGGAGTGTCATTTTTTATGTCGGCATCCTGCTCCTGCAAAGACCTGCGCATCTTTTTATGAGTGAACCAGTGGAGCTTTTGGCACGTCAAGCTGCAGTAAGTCACCTCAAAGACAAATAAAAGAGATCATGACCTGGGTGTAGTTTAACTTGCAGATTTTTGATGATGTTATTGAACATTACAAATGTTCAGGGACTTGGACTTACTGCTTTGCAAAAAGAGCACCTCTTTTCTGCTCCCTTCTCTCCACATGTAGCACAATAGTAAGCATCTACAAATGTCATCTGACCTGTGAGGGCCTGGGTCAATACTGAGAATGCTGTTGGGTCATTGCCCTGGAAACAAGATGTAATAGTGTATTGGTTGTGTAAGGTTGTATGTTGATAAAACAGTGAGCAGCAGTGACTCAAAGAAAATATTTACCTTGTACATTTACATTACATTACATTTAGGCATTTAGCAGACGCTTTTATGCAAAGCGACTTCCAAATAAGAGCTTTACGTTACCTTGTAACCTCTATCATCAGCTGCTAGACTGTTCTAACACTATTCTTCCTCATTAATCCTTTAAAAACATAGGCCTTTTGCTAAAAGACATCATTAATATAGTATACTTTGATTATCTTCTTCACTTACAATCTCTACCGGTGCAATGCTCCTCACCAGCTGCTGAAGGAGTGTGGCCTCACAGTAAGGGAACTTCCTGATGCAGTCCCGAATGAACTTCTCCTAGTACTGTGGGAAGCCATCACTGTCTCTCCCCTTCAACAGACTATGACCCAGCAGCAGGTCAAGGAAACACAAAAAATGTTTTCCTGTAGCACAAATTTCTCATTGTACACAATGTATTGTAAATATAAATATTATAAATATGTAGGCTCCCAAGAAGATGAACCTGACTAATCATGGTGGATCCTTGATCTTTTCTCTATTATGCTTAGGTCAAAATTTCACACCTCAATATCAGATGTGCATTTAATTTACAGAGCAAATTCATACTGCACAGAGGATCTCCATCCAGATGAGAGGTTTTCTCATTGACTCAGTTGTCTGTGAGGTGCCTCCCCTGGGGGAAATGGGAGAGTTAAAGGGGTGTGTTGAAGGAGAGCAGTGAGGGAAAGATACTGCATGAAGTGAAAATGACAGGTGCATGCAAGTGTTCTGAAAACAGTGGGAAGTTTGCTGTGCTGATTTGGCCCACTTAACAACACAGCCAGCAGTTGCAGTAGCAGCAGTGGCTATTACATGCAGTTAATACAGAACATAAAGAGATCACTGAGGTTTCATCACGATGACCTGATGATCATTGGAACACTGGAAACTCCTGTCACACTCAAATTGACTTTAAAAACATGCAATAATACTACACAACAAAAGAAAAATTTAAGGAAAAATATTGCTTTAATTGTACTTCATGACATGCATCTGTCCTTCAATAAAAACACTGAATTAAAAAAACTATACTACACAGTAACTAAATTATAGTTATGTTTTCTACTGTACTGCACTGCTACAAAGTGATAAATACGGTAAATAAGTTAACTTTGAACCTTGAAGTGGGGGGACTCATAAGAGGCAGAATAATACCTTATATGATTCAAGTTCCATGAGAACTGGATCCTACACTTCCCATAATGCAACTTGATCACATCTCTTTATTACTGTGGCTGCGTACAATTCACAATTCTAATGACATGATCATTGTTATTTTTTCAGACTTAAGAAAGTTACTGAAAACTGATTTTAACAGGCTGAGTAGTACTTCTCATGACAACTATAGTGATGTTGATGTGTACAATTGGTGGAGTGCCCCAATTCAGCTATGTTCAAACACAGCAGCATTTGGGTGACAAACAAAATGCTATAACTCAAACTCTTCAATCATCAATGTTATTATACAGAAGATAAGGACTGGGCCTTTAAAGATGCAATATATGAGATACTGAACATTAATATAGCACCAAACAATTATTTGTAACAGTGGAAAGACTAACAAAGGTAGTTTTGGTGGGTTTTATTCTGCTTCTGTCAAGTTAGAATCGTGTTTTCGATCTGCGAGGTAAAAGTTGTGTTTTTGACAATTGGGTTTGATGGCTTTGATGTAATGGCTTTTGGTTAGGTGTCCTCCTGCAAAGCTCCACAATACACACGAGAATATCGGATATAAAACAATAATAACTAGAAAATTTTAAGGTGTGCCTGAACTGGCCCACGTGACCCCGACGCTCCCGTCACAGAGCCCCCGCCCATCTTGTTCCGCTCTGCCTTACTACTGTGACCAAAAATGCCCTCCACACATTTTAAGCATGAGCGCAAATATCCTCCACAGCGTACACGCTTAGTGTAGTCAATAATTATATTTTGTACGTGATCACTTTTAATTCTCTATTTGAACTGTAAATTTTATTCACAGCCACATATGTCCTCCATAGATACAAGCTGTTTGGAGTGTATGAGCTGCTAGCAGAAAGAGTTCTATTTCGTATGGGCTTCGCCCTCTAAGGCTATCGCTAGTGGGTTTATCCCTTCGCGCGCATGCGCAGCACTGAAAAACTTTAGTCCACGCCCACCTGCGTCATGGGCCTCATCAGCGGTCTCACCCTGGGTATATATTGGACTGATGCAATCAGCTCCCATTTTTCTTCAGCAAGGAGCAGCACAAGAACAACATGGAGTAGAAGAAGTTCGACGATCTTCAGAATGGAGCAGAAAATACACATTGTTTAATAGTGTATTTTAGATATGTGTTTTTATATAATGCCTAATAACACCATATATGTACTTATGTGCTATTGTGCTCAATAAGTAAGGGGATTTAGAGTAAAGGTAAATGTGCTTAAAAACCGGACAGCAACATTCCAAGCGACCCCCCCCCCCCTAAAGCAGAGGACGTGATACAGGTATGTGTATGTTTCTTAAGAGAACATGGGTTACAAGACCCTTGTAAGGAGACGAACATGAACATGAGTGTAGCAACTGTACTGCAAACCGTAAAAGGAGAATATGTATGTATATACAAAAGACCAGATGCAGAGGCGCAATAGGGGAGTAGCAGCTAAGGAACTATAAAGATCAGCAGAGTAAATTAGACTTTTTGGGGCATTGCGTGATTAACGTGGTGACTGTATACTAAAGAGTCTCCAGATATATCTGTTATAACTGCTTCATGTAATACTTTGACTTTTGCTTGTGTGATTAATAAATATGTTACGGATAAAATTGATTGATTAAAAGCGTCTTATTCCATATCAAACCAACTCGGGAGGAATCGACAGAACAAGGCCAGGGGTTCGATTCCGTCAGAGCCCAATGTCACCTCTTCAATTTGCTTGTTTTGTCTGACCAACAGCCCAAAACATATTTAATCAATTTACTGTTGTATGACAAAGAAAAGCAGTAACTGCTCCGAAGCTGAAACCAAAGAACATTTGGCATTTTTTTCTTGAAATATAACTGAAATTAATAATAAATTAACAAAATGAATGATACAATTAATTAAATCATTGCAAAAATTAACAACGACTCATTCAAATCATGTAATTTCAGTTTCTTATGGTGACATTTGTCCATTATCAGACAATGAACTTCCTAGTGCAAAGGGCTGAACAGCCACTTTGACAACAATCCCACGTTTTATAACACTGTAACCTACAGTAGGCAAGAGAAAATATTAGAATATAGACTTTTTTAAAAACCTTCTAAAGCCGTTTTCTAAGATTATTTTCTAAGCTTTAGAGCAGAAGGAGCGATGGCCAACTGTTATTGATCTGAAATGAGCTGATGTGCACTTACCAAGACGTGACAAGCCCGTTCCTTCTCCCATTTGAGACTGTCCTTGATTTCACTCACTGTAACGTAGCCCTTTTTCTAAAACAATAACAAAGAAAGCGTCTTTATACGGATCAAACTACATGACCAAAGCTCAGTACCTCAGAGTACTAAAAATGTCAGTAATGAAACAACAAGAAGAATGTAGTGGAGTGAAAAAAGAGCAATGCACATCTTAATATGTGGTTAAAGACAAAGTTGTGACATGTCTGCTCTGCTCTGGGAGCTGCGTCTTACTTCAGCCAGCTGTAGAACTACAGTGTGGTCCATGTTGAGCTCTGCTGGGACTGACTGGACCAAGTAAGAGCCACCAACAGGAATCATCCCAAAGCCATTTCCCATCACCTTCAGTTTCTTGATGGCTCTCACCAAGTCATCTCTGGAAAACACATATTTAATCATTTTAATAATTATACAACTTAGGGCCAACACATGTCCATTACACAATCCAAATGTTTAGATGAGTAAGGAAAGTATCTACTTGGATAACAATGAATTACAAATACAGATCAAATTAAAAAATCTGACTAAATTTGAATATTCTCTGAGACATGAAATATATAATATTAGTGACACTTACTGGCTCACATCCTGAGCGTATTTACCTCTTCCCTTCAGTACTCTCTGATGGAGTTCATCCAAAGTAATAAGTCCTGAAAGAAAACATTTAAAAGTGAAAAACATTATTCATGGTATCTACATCCTACATGTGTTCATGACTGAATTCATTGTATGCGACCGTGTTGACGTGTGATATCAGGGATAGAGTTGAGATCTAAACACAGCTGCATATGATTGCAGAATCTTTGTCATCGGTTTATCAGTAAAACAAAATTACCACTTAGTTTTAAGTATCCAGACACATTACAAACCTCCATTTCTGTGTTTGAGGGCCAGACATACTTCAATAATCTGTACACCAAGCTCGTAATAGAAATCACCTACGCCAAGCATCTCAGACCAAAACCCTTTGCCAGCTGTGGGGAAAAGAGGTTAAAACTTAAAAAATATGTTACTTTAAAATATATGGATTTTTACAGATTCTATTTAAAATGTTTCTCACAGGCAAGTGGGTCAACTCCAATGGTAGCACACATTTCCTGAAACTGAACCCTGAACTGTGAGTTCTTTCGGATTTCTTGTTTATGCTTGCTGGCAAACTCCTCCAGGTTGGACTTGAAGGTCTCCAACTGCTTTGACATCTGGCAGAAAAGCAGAAACAGAAGGTTTAGTAAATAATTTAACAAATAATGCAGAACATGAGAATATCAGTAGACAATTGTTTGTATCTTTTTATTTTGTTATTTTTCTGAAGTACCAGCAGTTAATAAACAATGATTCTATTTCAGAATAAAACATTGAAAACATGAAGGACAAATATATTTTATTTACTTAGAAATTTGTTACATGGATAAAATGTTTTTTATGTGAACCTTTACATAATTAGCTACTAGGGATTTCAAACTCTTCTTAATGGTGTTATTATCTAAAAACAAAACAACACTGTTGAAAAGAAAGAAAGAAAAAGAAAAGACACAAACTTGTATAATTTGGTCCTCTGCAAGAACAGTTCCTCTTTCCTTATATTTGGCCTAAATAGAAAAAGGTCACAGGTGAGACATGGAAGTGTTTCTTTAATCTAACGAGTTTATGTGAAAACACACATTTTCATTAACTGTAGTTACCTCTGCGAGCTTCTTTTTGGCAATAGCTCCCGCACCAACGCCTCTCCGATGCATTTCGCTGATGTCTGGTCAATGGATAATCTAAACTAAGAGTGTGTGATAATGTGGTAATGATAATTTTAATGTTATAGTCAGAACTAAGCTAGCTAAACTCAACTAATGTTATTTCTTGAACTTTAACAATTTCCCGCTCAACACGCGCTCCTTCGATAACATTAGTTGCCCGCTATTAAAGTAAACTTAAAAAGTACTGAAAAGTAAAATTTTCGGGAAACGCAGGTTAATACGTGCAATATATAAAGCTACTTTAGGACAACTGTTTCCATTTTGATTGCACGGAAGTAAAGTACTTCCTGGTTGGTGACGTAACAATGTATTGAAGACCGCCCCCTTGTGTCTCGGCGAATATAGCAGGCCAGTAAAAAAAATACACACACACACACACACACACACACATATAAACTACCCAGCAGTATACACTTTAAAGTATTTCAAAGCTCCCCCTTTACCAGCTGCAAGATTAAAGTGATGAACACATTAATGTATCAATAACTATAATCCAATAATATTATTCTGAAATGGGCCATTCTGCATAATAAGTAGTTTTACTTATATTATATATTACTTAGATTTATAATATTATACATATTTTGATGCTGATGCTTTTGTACTTTAACTTAAGTGACATCTGGATACAGGACTTTAACTTCTAAGTTAAGAGTATTTTTACACTGTTCTATTACATTTATTTAAGTTAATGATTTTGATACTTCTTCCATCACTGCACATTCACCAAAGTAAAATATAAGTACACTTGAGTTAAAATAACTTTCCACCACTAATCTGCAGTATTTCATGTATATGCAATTACATTTTTCTGAGAAAACAAAATACAAAAAAAATTATTTCACTCAGTCTCAATTCACTTTTCCACACACATATTTAATTTAAACACAAGACACACAGCACATCATCCAAACTTTAAAAATGTCAGAAGGAGACATCAAAAGAATTGTTGCTATGAGCTGTATGATGATTTTCCACAGCAAGCATCACTGCACCTTGTTGGAGCCTATAAACAGTATGTGAGACACAGTGTTAAACACAGCAAGACAACCTGAATAATAATAATAAGAGAAAACACACCTAGATCTTTCTCCTCTCCTTCTCATGCAAACAAAGCTTCAGCAGGGCGTTGTACAGGCGTTCATGTGGATTTTCCTTCACAGTAGCTGGCCTGTGAGAGCAGTAATTATATCAATCTGTTGTTCTTGTGTTCTCTAGAAATCTGTTGCAATAATTCAGTGACTTACTTGCTTTTTTTCTCCCTTTGGTTGAGCAAGAAATCCACAAAGTTTTTCTGCACCATTGAATCCACGATTTTGCTCATTTCGCTGGCAATGGTTGACTCTGCGTATCTTCTCACCACATGCTGCTCATCTTCAGCAAGACTTGACAAAGATGCAAACATGAAAACAAATGAATACAGCTGAAACTGAGGGATGATTTTAAACACTGATTAATCTGCTGATTATATTTTTGATTAATCCTTTGGTCAATAAAATGTCAGAAAATAGTACCAAAAATACACATCCAAATTTACAAATGCCTTCAAATGTCTTGTTTAGTCCAAACAACAGTTAAACCCTGAAAATATATTCAGTTTACAAAAACATAAACCATAAAGAAAAACAACTTAAAGGATTAATCAATCATCAGAATAGTCCATTATTTAATAATTGTTTCAGCTCTACATCTGAGTCATGTTGTTGTCACTGTGTTATTTCAGCAGAATAAGAAACTGACAGCACCGTTAGACAAAGCATTAAATGGACTAAATGTCTTTATACACAAACTGCTGTATTGTACTTAGGTACAAATTTTTGTTACTTGTACTTAAGTATTTTCCTTTTATGTTACTTGTGTTACTTATGTTGTTGATTGTAAACAGTATCGCATTACTCTTACTTATACTATACTTTGTGGCTACTATCACACCACTATGTAACTAAACTTGAGACAGTATTTCACTAAGTACAACACCGGTGGTGGGTACTGTGTGTATGTGTACTGCTTGCCATGTCATTTTGAGTTTAATTGCTCGTATAGTTTCAGTTTTTTATCTATTTTATATACTTACATTTCATAATTCTCTATTTATCTGTCCTTGTGCTGCTGCAACACCCGAATTTCCCCTCTGGGGATCAATAACAGTGTATCTTATCTCAAAATTGATGAATCCTTCATTGTATTAAGGGAAAACAAACAGATTTCAAGCACAATCTAGCCATTTGAAACTAACCCCGTGTCTTCAGGGTGAGGGTGTGCCTTTGCATGCAGGGCTCCAAACAGGCAGACAATCAAAAGCTCAGACAGCACCTTCATGATGAGCTTGAAGCAGAAAGACAGGTTTTTAAAAATTATATCAAGAAGGAAGTATTATCTTGTTCAACCTAATTCCAAGAGGAAGAATAAGCACATAAAGTAACTTAATCTAACTACATAAAATTATTTTTAAAGAATATTTCCTTACCTTTAAATGGCAATATCTCTAAAACAGGCAATGAGAAACTCTGAAGCTACTTACCCTGGTGGGTTGCCTTCAGAAAATGAGCTTTTATACTGTTTTCTCTAAGTTAATATGTGTCAGGAAAGTGAGCAAGAAAAACAGTTTATTTCCCCCACATTACAGCACTAATGAAACACACATACACAGGTGACTACTGATAAGCATCGCTGTAATGAATGTGATAAGTGAATTGATTTGATTTTGCTAAAGAGTTGGAGCTGAGTTAATAGCCCACAGGAAAGATTTATGGACCATTAAACTAATGAAAAAGTGGCACTTTCACAACATATGAAATAGTAATGGTTTGTTGATAATACATGAGGATAAAAGGATGAAGTGTAGAACAAAATGTTCAGCATCAGGATGTTTGGCAAAAGGTTATTTCATTGTAAACTTGATTCCATAATTTTCTTAGGAAACAACACCTGTTTTCTGGTTAATTGTATGTAATGCAGCAGCTTGGTGTCTATACAACCCCTTTTATAGTAATACTAAGATTATAATTCAATTTACTAACACCCTATTTTATTTTATTTTATTACTGGTGTTCTTACTTTTCCGGTTCCTTTTAATGTGTGTTATGAGAAAATACTCTTGTAAATTGCTTTCAGATTGTTATCTAGTCAAGTGGTTTTCTTACCTTTTACCTAAAGAAACAGTAGCACTAGTAATAATACAAATATAATCAAATAAGTTATGATATATTATTATAGATTAAATGATCCAGCTGTATATAAAATAATTTAAATTAGCTCCACCTTTACCAGCTGCAACATTAAAGTGATGAATACATGCGTCACTAATTATAATACAATAATATTATATATCATTCTGAAATAGGCAATTCTGCATAATGAGTAGTTTTGTACTTTTATTATATTGATGCTAATAGGCTGCATTTGGCTTTTACTTAATTAACATTTTGAATGCAGGGCTATTGTTTTATTACAATTTTTTTCAACATGTCATTAGCATTTTAATATTTTAGCTGGTCAAATTGGAACTAATTCTAGCTGTTTTATATCCTGTGGTTAGTTTAATCTACAACAATAAATCACATTTGAGTACATGTAACATGTAAATGTTACATTTTCCCACTGTTGATTACATAATTACAGTTTAATGTGGATTTCTGTCGCCCCCTGTTGGCGCCCTTAGGCTCAAAACCTTCAAAACACAAGAAATGGCCAGCCAACAAATTACGCATGCGCAGTAGTCAGCGCTTTAAAATAAGTCTTGAGGAGGGAACATGAAGGCACTTGCAGGTGGACGTGAGTTGTAGTCGAGGTAAGCCCGGAACATATAAATGCGTCTCAGTAAAAACTCGTCTGTCCGATTATGAGTGTTACGAGGTGGTCGTTATAACCGCATCGTTCAGCACGCGCATTTTGTTGGTTAAACTAGCCGGCGAACGTTAGCCTGTTAGCTAGCTGTTATTGTTTTTCACGATTTCGCGAGAACCAAAATGGAGGAAATGGCTGCTGCCAGTGTCCTACACCAGCCACTCCCGAGTCCTTGTTTGAAGCCCTCACACTGAAAGGACTACTCTGACGCACCACTGAGTTAAATTCTTCCTAACGTGACTAGTTTGTCTCCAAATGAGCCCCTGTGCATTTATAATGCAGTGCTACGGTAGCTTAGCTTGAATTTCAAACGAAAAGGATGCCCGGGATCAGGCACACTTCGTATGTTATAGTTTTCTTCGGGCTGTCCAAGTATTGGCAGTTGGTGCTTATCTTTAAATCCCTGTTCAGAGACATTGTGCCTCCAGTTAAACAGACAACGGTTACACAAATGTCTTTTATTTTTCTTTGTTTTGTAGGACAGCAGCTGCTAAGTTCTCATGGGAGGTAGCTGTGAGTTGCACCGCCGAGGCGTTGCAGGATGAAAAGTCGTTGTGGTCGCCATGACTCTGAGAGCCACACTGTTTTCAAACACAGGATTCACGCAGGACGCTGACACCATCGACTTTGACAAGACGCGTTTTGGAGCCGCCACCTTGAGTCCTGTAAGCCTCAAGAGGGAGTCCTGCGACTTCGTTATAGATGTGGAAGACGTACAGCGGGGCGAGATCCCGAGCAAATCTAAGGACTTAGACCAGAATTACATGACAAGCAAAGTTTCCCTCGCTGCCACAGTTGCCGGAGTAGTTAAAGGTGACAATAAAACGGTGGGGATATTGTCCCCTGTCAGACAAATGGGGGGTGAGGGAACCCCAGTGAAAGGTAAACCCCTCTCTTCTGACAATATGGATAACCCTCAGATGGCCTTGAACAATAACCCTAAGGATGCTGGTGCTGATGACAGTGTGAAGGGGGTCATCCCTGGAGTTCTTGGCACAGCATCCATTGAACTTTCCTCTGAGGGCAAGTGGAGGAACATCAGGAAGACCCCTGCTAATCCCCACACACAGGCCAACTGCCTACGGCAAATTCTCCTCCTCCAACTGGACCTAATTGAACAACAGCAACAACAGCTGCAGTCCAAGGACAAAGAGATAGATGAGCTCAAAGCAGACAAGGAGACGGTATGTAAAAGTTTACTTTCAAAGCTAACCTGGGTGCGTTATATAATGTGTTGATTGATGAGTCTTTTTTTGCCCGTGTACTCTACTTTTGCAGCTGCTTGCACGTATTGAGCGCATGGAGCGTCGCCTGCAGCTCACGAGGAAGGACCCGCCACGTGACAAGCGTCTTTTCCAGCCCCTGGAGCCATGGACTCCTGACAAGGAGGACATGTGGGATCTGGATGTAGAGGAGAGTACACTAACCAACTCCGCCACTCCACTCCCCTTTAGTCGGGGGGGCAAAGGTCAAAAGAGGTAAAATAAATAATGCCAGAGAGCACTGGGCTTTGCTCATTGGCCTTTTGGTATTAAATCAAAGCCGCAGGATTGAAATGCATGCAGAAATTACAGTTGATTAAAATGTTGTAATGTAATTTGCTCAATTTAAAAGAGGCAGAATTCACAACTTAAATCTCTTGACACAGGAAATCCTGCTTTGGAGATGCTAAAATTCAGAAATCGCGGGGGAAAAGTGCCAAGCTTAGCCCCCAGAAGCCTGAGATTCAGCCTGGCTCTCCCAATCAAAGAGAGCTGCGCAGTAAGGAAACCCCCGAAAAGATGGTTTCTATGCGGTCAGGGGCAGAAAGGGACATTATGCTCCCCTGCAAAGAGGAGCCTGAGCTGGGCTGTCAGATTGAAGATCTCCCCTTCATGTCTACTACTGAGATGTACCTCTGTTGCTGGAACCAACCTCCTCTGTCCCCTCTGCGTGAGACTTCCCCTAAAAAGGAGGAAGAGGTGGCCAGTGAGTGGACTCCTCATGTAGTACATGATATGCTGATTGTTTGTAAGCCTAACCTATATCCCATCTTTAATCACTATATCCATCAAATGTTCTCAACACCCTATCTATGAATAACTTAATCTCCCTCCTCCTTCCTACCTCCTAGTTCCGTCTTGGAGGGAAAATCACATAGAGCCCTTGGATGAGGACTCCTCCTTTAACCCCCCTGAGGTGAGAGACATCTTCAATCTTAAATGCTAATAGACCTCTATAGTCTGAAAAACATTTTGCATTAAATCCAAAAGCATTTAACTCGTAAGTTACGTGTGTGAATGTGTCTCCCCATCAAGCCGCTGGACGACAATGTGTTTTTGAAACGCCACTTGAAGCTCGAGTTGGACGAGAAGAGAAGGAAAAGGTACCAATCACTCACTCCAGTTATTTCATTTAATATGTCTTTGAGTTTTGACTAGTGCCTGAGTGATACTGGAGTTAACAGATTGGATAATAATGTTATAATTAATAATAAAAATATTTTTGTTGAGGATTCCTTCGATTTCAAAAGTTATTAAAGAGTTGTGGCCAAGATGTACTGTGTGGTTCATTTTACATTTTGAAATACTAACATATATTAACTGTCAATTTTAATCAACTTTTAAATAATACAAATATAAGAAATATATATTAACATTTAGTATTTAAAAAAAATGGAACTATATAAAAACAACAATGCAATCCATAAGTTATTAAATCTGAGCCATGATAAAGTGCACTGTAATAAACTGAATGAAGTAGTTTGTAATAGTAATGTTAAGCCTGTAATTTGAACATCAAATATATTTATTTATATAGTTGAAGACTAATTCATCCTGAAGAATTATCTACTCGTACTTTATTTTGTTGTATTCGATGCACGTTACAGGAAGCGTTTTCCAAACATTGTAGTTAGTGAAGCCAAGATTTCTTTTTCATGAAAAACTAAACAATATTCACAGTCATGGTTACTTATTCTGTACTACAATTTCTTGTTACCTTTTGGTGAACATGCACCAATATTCCTCTTCTTCCTGCCATCGTCATTATCCACTGTGTTTTCAGATGGGACATCCAGCGAATCCGAGAGCAGCGCATGTTTCAGCGTTTGCAGCAGCGCATGAACAGGAAGAAAGTTGTCCCGGAGACTGAGCCGGAGCTTTCCTCCTTCTATCCCGACACTGAAGACGGTACATCTGCAGAACTTAATATTCAGTAGATGGGAAAAAAATCTAAATTAAATTTAGCAACACTGATGGGATGTTTTTGTTTGTTTTAAAGATATTCCAGAGATTTGAACTTGATTCTTTTATTTTTGCCAGTTGAAACTATAGTGATCACTCCCTTCTTGCCTGTGGTTGCATTTGGCCGGCCGTTGCCCAAACTCTCACAACAGTAAGTTGGAGCTGCTTTTTATTTAAAAATGTTTCTGCTTCGTGTCACATTTACTGTGCGTTTGAGCCAGTGGATGGAAGCAGCTGTATATTAATGAAATGATTTAGTAAAAGCAAGTATGCAAGACTTTCTATTGACTTTGGTTATTTGAACATCTTTGACTCCTCTTCTTTAGTTTTGGCTATAAGATAATAAAAAGGGTTATTCCTGTTTACAGGATTAAAAAATGTATTTTAGATGCAGATGGAAATAATTAAAAGTAAACAGCTTCAGTGCTCATTGGCAGATTCTCCAAGTCTGTTGAACTGTACTGGGGTGTGATTACCATCTTCCAAAAGACATTCCCTCATTTGCTGTTTTGATGAAGGTGTTGTCGAACACTTTAGCTTAGCACTTAGCTTTTCAACAGTTCAAGTTGAAGACAGAAAGATGAAGTTTCTATACATTTGAACAAAAGTGAAATGTTTTATTCTTCCTCCAGGAACTTCGAGCTGCCTTGGCTGGATGACAGAAGTCGATGCCGTATCGAGGTGCCCAAAAAACACACACCTCACCGGACCTGTCGGAAGTGAAACCCACATGGCATGTACAGCAAAGACATGCCGCTCCATGCCCAAATTAGGAAAAGCTACATTTGTCTTGTCGGGGGTGGGGTGGGGATCTTTCAGTCTGTGGGCGAGTTATTGACTCTGCAGTCTTAACGTCTCACCGCAGACCAGCTGACCTCCTGTAGAATATTGTAAAAGAACGGGAGGTAGCTGCGCCCGTGGGTGCCCGTGATATTTTTGGTCTCATTTACACTTCTGGAAGGGAGATTAAATGCCCGATGCCAAGATAACAGTCCCCGTGTTAGCAGCTGTTGAAGATTACACATCAGTTTGTGTTCTAAAGAAAAGTGAACCAACAGTTATGTGCACGTTCTGTAACATGTTTAAAATACATTTTGTAGCAGCTGTACCATCAAATAGATTTTAACACACAAACGTGGAGTTTCTCTCTCTTTCTTGGCCTCGTCAGCCTACAGGATAGATTGGACTCTAATCTTGAGTACATTCATGCGAGGGGAACGGTGGGGGCATGGGTTGCCATTTTGACTGAAAAATAGAGAACTATGTCATGAGCAATACAGCTTTACCTTTGTTATGGGTAGTCTTGCCACACTCATTCTCCCTGCCCAAGTAGAAAACATCTGACTATCGTGCTGTGTATTGCCTTTATTGTTGCACATAACTTCAAATAAGATTTCGTCAGTGTTTAGTGTGATATCGGGAGTTCTGAGCCACACGTGGCATTATTTCATATTTTAAAAAAAATTGTAGTTCTTGCCAATCCAATGTAAGAGAAACAAAATAAGAAAAGCAGCCAAATGACTGTGTTCATGGTTTGCTTTATGAAAACAACGGCACAGAAAATTAGACGGGCGTGGGACCCAGTGTTCTGTTCCCTGGTTTTTTTCTATAAGTTATTTTTTTATGTGAGTTGCATGGACTCTATTTAGCTGTTTCAAAATGATGATAGCATGGCTTAACCCCAGAATGGAGAATACTGTGCTCCTTGGGCTACAAAAACGACAAAATGTTCTTGAAAGCATGTCTTTTGGCTGCTCTGCTCGGTGAGGACTGCTGCGTTCAGCCTCATCTTAAGCCGATCTGATAAAAGCAAAGTAAAGTTTTGATCTTTCGTGTTTCAAATCTTTACAAATACGCTTACATCCAGTAAATATTAGACAACTTATGTGTATGCATTGGTCTCTTAAGGATGCAGTTAGCTGACATTCAAGGAATCCACTTTAGACAATAAATACGCTTTCTAGCTGTAGTTCTAGCGATGTTCACCAGTATGCTCTTTAACAAGCTGCCAGTTAATCCCTTCCTCTCTGAGTTCTTCTCAGTTACAATCACAGTGGGTTATTTCTACCTGTGTTCTCTCTCTTGCTGCGTTTGTTCGACCCTTTTCCATGTGATGCAATGGCTTTCTGCAGCTTCAATACTTACAACTGCCGGGCATATGTGGAGGCAGAGTTTGGAAATACAAAGTTGATTCTTTTCTGTACATAGCGTTCAGAAACTAATGTACATAAAACATGCCTGTTATTTTTTTATTATTTAATGTTGGAAGTGTTAAGTACATTCAATATTGTTCTATGATTGTATGTTAACAAATTGACAGTTTTGAAAGTTAATTTCTTTTGGAATAAAATGAACATGTCTGATGTTTGGATTTGGTTGTGGATGTTATCACTTTGATAAGATGGGAAGCGGATTTTTTTAAGGCCGATATTCATATTTAAGAGTTAAAAATATCCTGACAGTATATTTTAATATAAACATGTTATTTTCAAAGGGCTCTTATTTTCAAAGTTAGTTTTACTGAATCTTTTTACAGAACTACATGTGTCAGTGTTCAACATATCTTGGACATTTCTAAACCGTAATTTATTACGCTGGTACTGACCCATACAGCTGCTCTAGTGGAGGCTTGTGTGTGTACTCACTGTAGTGCTGGCCAAATGCTGTGTGGATGTGAATGAAATAAGCTCATTTATGTACAAGACATAAGACTGATCAAGGACCAGTAATTGGTTGATACGAAAACATTCCTCCCAAGCATATGACCTTATATGAAGTATTTGTGAAGCAACTAAGACCTTTACATTTAGTCTCTAGCAAAAACACTGGATTCTACATTTCCCATAATGCAACTGCATAGCATCTGTCAGACACTCCCTGCCTGGTAAACGTGTTTGCAGTCAGACTCCACACCTGCAGGTTGTAATGCAGACTTTCCCTTTAAATATCTGTCAAACTACAGAAACTGATAACCCAAAAGACATCACTATGACATCATCTGAGTTATTGTCTCAGACTGGACAAAGCTTTTCCCTGGATGTTGTAGTACATTACACGAACTAACTGAACTTCATGTCGAATCATTTGCTAATAAGACAACCAGTTAGTTAAATCTGGAAAAATGTTTATTGAATAAAGAAAAGCAAAACAGATTGTTTCTCAAAAATAAAACACCACCGACTCCTTATTAACATTCTGGTGAAAATCCTGATTTCAAAACACACCACTGAAATGATTACCAGGAAGTACACAGGAGTGCTTTCCACCGGCAAAGAGGCAGCTGAACATACCTTTCCATGTCTTTCATCCTCTACATATTTTTGTAAAAGAAACCGTCCTATTAGGGAATTTAGACAGAAAAGATATTGAGATAATACACCTTTTGTATGCCATCTTCAACTAGACCCTGACAACTCTTAACTCCCACAAGTAAACATAAGCAAAAGTCATCAAAAAGCTTACATAAGGGCTAAAACTTTATATTTTATATGATTATGTTGATACAAAGAACACCAAACCAGCCTGACGTTCAAAAAGTGCTGACATTTGTATACGTCACCCTTATAAAATATCCTCTTCTGTCCTGTTACCAACTTTCATTTGGGGTCTTTGAAACATTTCTGTTTTAGTGTTAATTTAAATTGTGAAAACATTCTTGCCTTGAGGAGTTAGTATTTACAGACTGTGAAATAAATGTTCACTGTCAGAGAATTTGTCATTTGACAATGTCTTAAATGAGACAATAATTTGCTAGACCTATGAAGAATAATGACCCTTTTTTTGTTTTGTTGATAAAATACATAATACACGCAAAAAATGGAAACACCTCAAACAGAAAGCCATACACCTTTATAAAACGGACCGTTTTGCTGAAACAGTCAGTTATACCTTCAAAAGAATCGAAACAGAGATTCGACTACGTTTGTATCTGTATCAACAAGCTCGCCGCAGTGCGCTCGTCTGACAGTTACTGTGTTTAATCTCTCCTGAGGTTATTCAGCCGCTCCTCCAAATCGGCGTCTGCGTCGGCCAGGGCGGGCTGGGGCTCGGCTTTCTTTCCTCCAGCCACCGCCAAGCTTCCTCCGATGTTTGGAAGATCTGAAATGAACACGCAACGGGCATCCAAAGTTATAAGAAATTTAAAATACCAGAACACAAAACAAGGAGCACATGTATGAATTGTCACGATTGTGCTCGAAGTGTTGAATTTTCTTACTTGACAGTTCATCGGACAGATTGAGACCCAGCTCGTCCAGCACTTGGGACACGATGGCGTCACTGTATATGAGACACATAACAAATGTATCAAAATTAATGTACAAAACAAGTCAGAAAGTGAAAGCTAGAACCAGTCGGGAGTATGAGTTAAAGGGGTATCCACTGATACAACACTGCACTTGCTAAAATGTGAGGACCTCCCAAAGCTGTTTCCCTGTGTTTCCCGCCTTTATGCTAAGCTAACCAGAAAATGGCTATAGCTTCATATTTAATGCAGAGACACGAGTGTAGTATCAATCCTTTCATTTATCTATCGGCAAGAATGCAAGTAATAACATTTCCCAAAATATCTAACCATTCCTTTAATAAAATTATAAAAAACGATGATCCATTTTATTGAATTAAGAAGGAAAAAAATAACAAACATTGACAGCATATGCTGAGAATTGAAGATAGACTTTAAGATTTCACACTATTCTAACTATTAAATAAAAAGTATAGAGAATTAAAAAAGATTTCTCAGACCCCAAATAAAAATAACTGTTCTGTTGCTCATCGCGGTTTCTTACCTCTCGTCCTCATCATCCTCATCACCCATGGCATCGTCGATAGCGTCATTCATCATCTCCTCTTTCATGTCCATGATTTCACTCTGTCGTTCAAAGTCCATCATGATCTTCTGAATCTGAGGCAGTTTCAACTGTGGAAATGGAACAAATATAAGATCGTCAACACGGAAGGCTTACTGTTTATTTACATCGAATGGCGTATTTTCTTTGACGGACCTGTCTGTTCATGGTGGCCATGGCTTTGGTGACGCCTTTCATAGCCTGTGCCATGCTGTTGTTGGACTTGAGCGTCTGTATCTTTAGACTGACAGCCTGAATGTTGGCTTTCATCATGATGAACTTCTTGACGTAGCGCCGCGTGCGAACCAAATCCTTGGCCATGATCTTGACGGCGTCCTGCAAAGATTAAAATAACACACATCACAGTTAGGATTCTCTTTACAAATGATTCTCTCCACATAAAACACACATTATTTTCCTTCATTTTACCATTTGTCCCTGTTTGGCCATTTTCTTTATGTCAGCAATGATCTTCTTCTCCTGTTGCTCCAGTTTCATTCGCTCTCGGTCCAGTTCTCTCATGGCTCGGTTGAGCGCCCTCTGATTCTGCCTCAGCATCTCCTCTGGAGTCTTCCTCTTCCCAAACAGGAAATCCATCTGTTTAAAAATACCAAAATCAGAATGTCAGTACAGTCAAACTAAATAGGTACAGTTAAATACAAGTAACGTAAATTAGTTTTGGAAATAATAGTTGCAGTCATAATACTCATAATGCTAAATTGTGACGAGGTTGTGTTTTTCCTTCATCGTGGATAAATGTCAGACAAGCACACTGTGGCGAGCTTGTTAATACAAACATATTTGAATCTCTGTGTTTAGACTTATTTCTTCTCTGTGTTCTCTATCATTGTAAGTTGAAAATCTTTGTTTTTTTGACAGTTGGTTGGAGAAAACAAGCAATTTCATGAGTAAATGATTAATCGAAAAAGTAAGTGATTGATAAAAATAAGTTTTTTGTAGCTCAAACTTTTGTCACTTGACACACCAAATACCCACTGTAGTGTAATGTAATAAAAGTAGTAGGTGTGAAAAGATGGAGGAATTTTAATTTGAACTTTTCTGTCCAAATGAATAATGGAACCAACACTAGAAATTAAACCACACAAACGGGTTTTATTGTACATTTATCAGTCAGTGTTTCAGCCATGTTAGTCCTGCCAATGACCTCCTTGTTTCCTGGAAAATATTACTCAGCAGTTAGCTGTGCGACTTGAGGCCTGTTGGGAACGCTGAAGTCACCTTTCAGGCGTGTTTTTTTTAGCTCAGCTGTCCTCAAATCTGTCTCAACATTTTCCAGAACGACTAGTTCGCTGTTAGCCACACCACCTCAGACCCAGCTGTCACAAAGTCGACCCCGCAGTGTGTTACTCTCACCGTGTACCAAGCTCGACGTAAAAAGACGGTAATCCAGAAGGTAATCGGTGTTCAGGGCGTCTTCTCCGTTTTCACCTGGACACAAATTTGAACGACTATTTGTTTTCTTTCCTACACTTCCGTGTTGCGATAGTTTCACTTCCGGGAAATGACGTAATTGCGTACGAAGAAATAGACGTCCACTTTAATCGGCATCACTGGTGTCAAGTTCCCCCACCAGAGGAAGAAATACTAGAGGCACAGCTTCCAAAATAAATACTTCATTCATATCAGTGACATTTTGTTTTTATTACTGATCCTTTAATTAAGTACAAGTAGTAGTACCACAATATAGAAATACTACATAACAGTACATGAAAATGTTACTTAAGTAAACAGAGGTGCCATTTTAGAATCAGAATCAGATTCATTACCAAGTAATTTTCACATAAAAGAAATTTGGTTGTCCATCAATTCTAGGGTTGGCGGTTTGATCCCCGGCTCCTCCTGTCCATGTGTCGAAGTGTCCTTGAGCAGAATCCCCAGTTGCCCCCGATTTGGAAGTCGCTTTGGATAAAAGCGTCTGCTAAATGTAATGTGGAGACATTTTAAATAAAATAGAATAAGATAAAAGCTGATGTTCAGCTCCCACTAGAGGTCCTGGTTGATGATGGTGCCCAGGAAGGATGTTGTCTTTTATCAGCAAAATATAAACTATCAAAAGTAAAAGTGCTCTGATAATCCAATTTTTGAGTTTTAAATAATTATGTATATTCTATTAGATTATTATTATTATTATCATGCGTGTCTTAATATGTAAGCAGCACTTTCACAACCACAATTACTATTGAAGATGAGGCTGATTCCAGGATGTTCAGACCAAGTGCATAAACCTGACAACTATTAGGAAGTTAGAAAAATAGGTGAATTAACAACTGGAGCTGGGTATTGATGTTGGTGCCCATGCAGTAACTTGGAGAATCTAAGCATGCTTTGTCGTTTTAGCTTTTTAATTGGATTACATCATCATTACATTACATTTAGGCTTTTAGCAGACGCTTTCATCCAAAGCGACTTCCAAATAAGAGCAATAATAACTAATATCTCTAAAATAATTTGTATATTTTCTTATTTTATTACGTATATTTTTAAATCACAAACCTCTTACAAGCAAAAAATAAATAATAGATGCTTAAAACATTGTGGATATATGTTTGAGAACATTTTCTGATGGTCTAAGTGCAAATGCATTTCCTTCCTTATTATTTGCAAGTTTAATATTTATTTAGTTAATATCTATTGATAGTCATTTTATAAATACCTTTATTGTTAAATAGTTGAGGATGTGGTGAGCACTTTCAAATTTGTGAATGTTTTGTAATTTATGTTTTATGTGCACTTTATTTTATAAGTAAAAGCGCTCGACATCCGGTCATAGTCTCGTGTGCTTTACGCAGCTGGCTCGCACGTGTGTGTATTTCGAGTGAAGGCCGCAAACGGATCAGCTATGGAAGGAGATATTAGGAATTGATGGTCCAACAGATGGTTTAACAGTTTAAACTCTTTACTAGTCACAATAGATGAAATGCTCAGTGAAATGCGCGGACACAACATCTGTGGATTAATGGACTTCTCAGGGAGTTGAACCACATTCCTCCAGGGCAGCTACCCTTTTTTTTACTGCCCCTGGACATATTTCCAAGTATTTCAGTATGTGGGTATTCAGTATTGCACTTCAGCACAAGGTGCTACTTGTTTTGTCTAGAAGATTTCACAAGCCAGCATCCATCTCAAGAGTGGGCTCTCACTTTGCCTCCTACCATGTCACAACTACTCTCCTGTGCCCAGAGGACAGGAGCATCAAGCCCGAGGTGAAGAGAGGACGCAGGGTGTTTAACACCTCCGGCATCCAACACAAGCCTTTAGTATCTGATGGATGGCAGCATTGTGAGAGGTCAGTTCAGAATGAAGCGAGGAAAAATGAGATACCGGTGTTGCAAAAGCCAGATCAGAGGAGGGGAGACCAAAGCAGGGTGTCACCTGAACTCAGGAAGCTGTGTCTGGAGGATTTCCCTGCAGAGAGGGAGAGGCTGGTTAGACAGAGGTCAACACTGGATTCCAAAGCAGAGAACTATGAGATTGTTTTTGGCATCGCCCCCTGCCTCCTGGCTCTCGTCCAGGGTAGAAGGAAGGCCCGTAGGCTGTTTGTAAAAGATGGTGAGGCCACTAACAGAGCTTCTGTGTTAAAGGTGTGTGAGGAGGCTCATCGGCGAGGAGTACAAGTCCAACGGGTCAGTAAGAAAGATCTGGACAAGATATCTTCAGGGCGTGTACATCAAGGAGTATGTCTGCAAGCCAGTCCTCTGAGCTATCTCACCGAGGACGCTGCGCTTGAAAGAAAATGCAACAACACCCCTCTCTGGCTCATCCTGCAGGGAATTCAGGACCCAATGAATCTCGGCGCTATCCTACGCTCTGCGTATTTCCTGGGCGTGGACAGAGTTGTCAGCAGTGTTCACTACAGCTGCCCATTGTCTCCAGTGGTCAGCAAGGCCAGCTCAGGCGTCATGGAGGTGCTTCGGGTGTATGGGTGTGAAAACCTTGAAGACATGCTCAGGTTAAAGGCGGCACAGGGCTGGCAGGTGGTTGGCACAGTGGGAGCTGAAGCAAAGGTGTCCCAGACTCCTGTCACTCAGTGTTCAGTCTTTCAGATGACCAAACCCACCTTGTTGTTAATGGGGGGTGAGGGGGAAGGACTGTCTCAGGAGCTGCTCTCTCTGTGCCAAAACCTTCTCACCATCCCAGCTGGCAGAGAGTTGTTCCCCGGCATAGAGTCTCTCAATGTCTCTGTAGCTGCAGGCATTCTGCTGCACTCTCTGCTGTTCTCCAGGAGGTCGACCAGAGGATGAACACCCTAAATATCTGTGTGAACTCAAACTAAAGATGCAAGGGAGCTCAACAACAGAATCACATGTTGATGTGTATGAAGTGGAACATTTCACTGCAATCGTCAGAAGTGGTTTTAAAGGATAAGGCTGATCATATATATATTTTTTTATTGTCAACAAATTCCATGACGCCCCAAATCAACAATGAATTCACTATTGTTTGTAAATTAACAACTCACCAATGAGCCACACTGTTGCACTGTGACATGTTTTTTTGTTACCATTAAAACACACACACTGTAGTCCCACATACACTGTCCTGCTGCTGGAAAGACTCATTAGAGCACCAAATCTGCCACTGAAAATAGTCCCCAGCAAATGCACAATTTACTGCAGATTGAGGAATGTTTGCTATAAACTACAATGCCCGGCTGTTTTAGCAAATTACTGAGCGCTTAAAAAATGTAACTTCATATTTGTGACCTGTTTTTCAAGATTTACATTTTAAGTAGGAACCAATGGGCTGTAAAGTACTGTTAGACAGACTAGACAATCTAGACTAGGCTTCTAATAGGATTTGTTTACAGTAAGAACAATGTAGAATAATACCAGGCTTATCCTTTAAAATGCTTCTATGTTGCTCCCTTGTCATATGTCTACCTGTATGTTGTATGTTGAGTTTTTCCCCCATTCTGTATGGAAAAACGAATTCCACCTACTCTGGTTGTGTGGCCATTAAAGTGAAGTGGAGTTAATAAGCAGTTGGAATTTTTATTTTGAACAAAATAATACTTGATCATATGGACTCGTGCACATATTTGTCATTTTTTCGATTTGTTTCTGTCTTGTTTCTGTCTTGTGTCTTTGCTCAGCTGGTAAAGATGGAGCTCATTTGCATTACTTTTTATATTGCTGGGTAGCTTCATCCATGATATACATCATTATGTATTAGTTGATTTATATTTTGTTTTCATAATTTGAATCTGGAAAGTAACCAGTAACTAAAGCAATATTTGTAGTGGATTGAAGTACAAAGCAGCATAAAATGGAAATACTTAAGTAGACTCCCACTGAAAAAAAGAGATATATCTGGAAAGCTCAGTAGTTGGAGAGAATTAGTTTCAAGCAGTGAAAAATAAGTTTCCACACGGTGGCAGTATGCACAAGCAGAGCTACCAACAAGCCAGGTTTGTAACTGAGGAAGAAGAGTAGCGCACACAATGCACTGCACGGCTGACAAGGGTTGTGTCTCCCTGATTTTCACGATACATTTTCAATTCAGTGGAAACTTGTGAAAGGGCAGCAGCGGAGCAGTTCTGCTTCTGTCTGTAAGTATTTGCACCCTGGATTTAGTGAGTATAAGAAATCGTTGAGCGGAAACGTCGGCGAGCGGTCCAACTAATCCTGAACATTGGATTACACAGTGAAGGCTGCACGAAGGAGCTGCCCAGCCCAACTGGGGCTTGGTCGACACCCTCGTTTATGGAAATCGACACCGAGGCTTTGATATTTGGGCCTTGATTTTTTTTTCTTTATGATGAAGGTGGGACGGAAGAAGAGTTGTGTATAAAGAAGTGATAAATCATTATTCTGTGGGCGATTAGTTGCAAAAAAGTGTCCGTATTCATCCTGCTTCGTTTAAAAAAACAGAAAGGTTCTTGCTTGTGGCTTAGCTGGCTAACAGCTGGATCGGCTAACGCTAGCTAGCCCGAGTGCTAACGTTACGTCTTTCTTTTGATGTGATGCGAATTCAACCATTTCTATCGGCCATCAACATTTTGGCAGGAGGAAATCTTGTTCTCGTTTTTGCTGAATACTAGTTAGCTTCATATTGTACTGTCCGACTTGTCTGTCTTTACAGACACGTTTCAAGAATATAGTTTTATTCTTAGTTTGCTGGCTGAATATATTGTACTGTATTGAGTTAGCCGTCAACATGCTATCCAAATAAGCATAAGCTAAGTGGCTGAAGTCAACACTGACCTAACGTTAGCTAGCATTAGCATTAACTACTTTAACTCAACCAGACAGCTCATTGTACTCCTTAAATTGGGAGTAATTTTCAATAGCTGTCAATATTAACACTTAACAGTTCACATTAACGCGAAATCTTGGCACGGCCACTTGTGTGTTAGTGTCCGGTATCGGGATAATTGGCCTTGCTAACTAGCTAACCGTATAATTTTGCTAACAGGCAAATACATTTGTCAGCGTGTGCAGAAATATAGGAAATCCTAGACGTAAGAGTTTTATTGAGCAATGCAAACGTTGGTGTGATTTTCATTTTAGAATCCATCTAGATGCGATTTGGCCTACTTTGTTAGCAACACAGCTAGTCTTGTCTTTTTTGTTTACATGCGTATAACTTATCCGGTTGTCGGTTGTATTTCTTGCTAGCTAGCTAATGTTAGCCTTATACGAGACACAATCTTATTTGTCCAGACATTTGTCTATGTCGTGGATGTTTTAAATTCCCATGTGGATCTAAGTTTGCGTTAACATTAATTGAAATGACACTAAAATTTCGCCGAAAGAAAGGCACTGATGCCGATAGACTGTTGTCAAAGGACGGTAAATAATAGCCACTGGTTCCATTAACGCCATTTTAACAGGGGCTCTCTGCGAGGGCCTGTGTGGTGGTGTTTTATTTGCGGTTCGGTGCCTTCCACCGGACCTGGACTTGAATAAAGTGCCTTTGGTCTCACTGGAGTTACAACAGAAGGTGCCGTTTCAACATGGAGGGCCAGAGCCGAAGCACCGGATTCAGGCAGAGCCGACGTTCCCGTTCACAGCGCGACAGGGAGCGGCGGAGGAGGCGAGTGAACATGGGAGAGGAGCGGGCCACATCCCTGTCCTCAGGCTCCGATCGGGAGGCTCGTGGGACAAACAGTGTCCTGGCTCCCGGTGCGAGAGAATGTCGGCCCGGTTTTGGGAGGCACAGACCTCCACGTCGGAGGAAGAGAGAGAGTGTGTCCTGCGAGGAAGACATAATTGATGGCTTTGCTATGGCG
Organism: Nannoperca australis; assembly: GCA_036023655.1. Classification (NCBI taxonomy): domain Eukaryota; kingdom Metazoa; phylum Chordata; class Actinopteri; order Centrarchiformes; family Percichthyidae; genus Nannoperca; species Nannoperca australis. Next base: position 26,500 of record JAVQJD010106276.1, read on the forward strand.
AGCTTCATCAGCTTGGAGGCACTGGAGGTAAATGTCTTGATTGTATGTTTTTAGACAGCCATCAGCTGTCATTCATCAAAGTGAATTTATTTTCCACATTAGTCTAAACAAAGTGATGGATCACTCTTTAATGTAGTGTGACAGGCAGTTGGCACAGCCATTTCAACTGATTTGATTTGAGTGGCCTGTATAAAGCAGTAAATACTGAAATTTTGATAATTAATTTCAATTGTTGTCTTAACCCTCTCCACGTCAAATCTTGCCTTCGGCTAAAGGTATGGAAAAGGCTGCAGATTGAAGTCCTCAACTCTGACACCATTCCTTGCTTGGAGAAAGCAATCCACTCAGGCCAACCCTAAACCTCAAGGCATCCCTCTGATGGGTTCTGTAGCGGCCTTAATTATTCATGTTCTAATTCTGTGAGGTGTTGATGAGCTGCCAAATTGCTTTATAGAGTGAGAACAGATCCCCCAAAAAAGTATAATTGTATTACTTAACAGCAGAGATTGTGATGTTTAAGTACTGTTTAAGTGTTTGGCCTCTTCACCTAATACTTTTAATTCCTAACTTGCTCAGGTCTGTTTATCATCCACACAGACAAGGAATTACTGTGACGTTTCCACCGTGAATTTAGTGCTCATAAATATATATATTTACATGATGTTGCCATGAGACACAATTAGCATTCTGATGATGCAAAATTAATCTAATATTTGGTAATGTGCTCCCAGCGTTGATCTGGTGCTTTGAACTCTGTATCAGTACAGGAAACCAAATTATTTGTCCGTATGTTATGTTGTAAAGCCATTTACTCACATGCTGTTCTTCTGGGTGACTTCATTTTAAAGTCAAATTAACCAGTGAATGCTAAGGTTGATGGTTGGGTTTTTTCTGAAACTCCTAAAAAGCAAGCATACCAGCAAAGAAATAGTGTTTACTGGTGGATTTCCTGCTTGAATTTATACACAACAGTAACTGTGGTTATTCTGTTAAAGATCATTTATTTAAAAATAATTCCTGTAGTTGGACAGACGCTGTGGTGACCTTCATGTTGAGTTATCTGCACCTTTTATTTATTCTTTATTATAAATGCAAGTATCTATTTTAGCTTCTGTATATTTCTATATTAAACAATACAAACTTCATAACTAACTGATGAATCAGAATCGGCATTTTTGCCAAGTAGGCTTTCTCACAAGGAATATGCCTTGGTATATAGGTCCATAACAATATATCATAGTAACTTAAACATATATAAGTAAAGATGAAGTACTGCATGTCAAGAAGCATAAATAAAACGATAACATATGACAAGATTAAATAAAAAAACTGTATGAGCGTTATTTAAATGAAAGAGCTGTATAGTTTTGTGCAGGAATTGGCATAATTGACCAGAGAATATGCAACCAAAAAGAATAATGACAGTATGTGGCGGTTTTAAGCTTTTTCACTGGATTACATACTCTGCAGAGTAGTTGTGGAATATATACAGGAACAGCACATTGTAATTTCCACGTTATTTCATTGGATTGCACTTGTTTTATGCGTTGGAAATGTCTTTGCTTAGATCTAAGTCATCTATATATTTCCCTTAATACAAAAATACCCATTTCCTTTATGGATAACTCACCTTTTCTCTTCACAACTCTCTCAGGGTTTAAAGAACCATTTTGTAGTCAAACTGTTTTTATGAATCACTGGTTCCTGAGCCTTTACAGCCAAGCAATGCCTACTCGCATTGCTTGGCTGGTTTGGTTTTGTTGCTTAATGATCAATCTGCTGATTATTTTCTCAATGAATCGTTTAGTAGAAAACTGAAAAATGCCCATTACAATATGTGATGACCTAATCAAATGTCTTGGTCTGTCTGACCAATAGGCAAATCCCCAAATTATTCAATTTATTATGCAAGTCCTGAGATCCTGGAGCAATCAAAGTTTTGGAATTTATGCTTGAAATATAATTTAAACGATTAGTCGACTATCAAAATAGTTGCCTATTAGTTTTCTGTTATCATCTAATCGATGAATTGACTAATAGTTGCTAGCATCACATAATGGTTATGTCTAGGAGCAGTTTCCTTTTCATTTCCTTTTTAACAATATTTGGGTCCTGAAGAAGTAATAATTTCCAGTATATCACAAGAAAAAATGTATAGCAGATATGTTTATTTCTCTTTTCTAACTTTTTAATAACCTCACAACTCCTCAGATTTGTCTTCTGACCCCCGGGGTAGATACGCGTGGATGATAAGTGACCAAAAAGATGGAAACTTCTATACTCTTTTACAGTGTACTCTAAAAATCATGTTTTAAGAACAAGTTCAATACAACGTAGCCACAAAATACAACCTGAAAACACACCTTTATAATTGAGTCTACACACAAGCGGCTGAAGTAACAGTCTCATGCAGGCTGCTGTATTGCATTACATCATTCTGCGGTTTCTATTTTTGCGATCACTCAGAGTAGAAACTATGCAGAAATTAAGTCTGTCAGGACATTAATCAGCTAGCCTATGCTTCCTTATCAGATGGACTGCTCTCTAAAACCCAGTCAGCGCACTGATATGCTGGAAAGGAGGAACAAGGGGAAGAGAGGGCCAGAGGAGAATGGCGGAGGGCCGCTGTCAGAGCCGGAGGAAGGAGCCCCGCACAGCTACTCCAGCAGCTGTTTGAACAAGAGTAGAAATAAGAGAAGACGGATAGAGGTGAGCAGATGAGTTATGACTCTACTAAGCTTTAAAGTTGTGGTTGTATCTGCTACCTTCATCTTGTCATATGAGATGTTGATCTAATTCTTAATCAAATAGCTATGTTTACATTCCTGTAGTGCTGCTGACCTGTGCATCCTGCCATTGGAAATGCCCTTGTAAAACTGGTTTACAACACATATCATTCAAGGGTGTTTTTGTTAATGAAACGGTGCAGGGTTATTCTTTACAACCAGGAAGTAACTAGTAAGAAAATGTTTTGTAAACATAAGATAAATCGCTGTAGATCTTTCCATTTAGTGTTATTTAAAATCTATGTAACCACTGTGGTTAATACTATGTGTTTTTTTTTTTCTAGGGACACCCTTTGGAGACTGGCTACATTGTGAGTTGCTTTTCTAATATTTTAGTTAACATGGTGTTCTGAGGTAAAACTGTGCAGCATTTCTGCACATTGCTTTAAAATCCCCTGAAATCTTCTAATAGATGCAAATCTCAATCCCCCCCCCCCCCATCCCTTCTTTCAGTGTGACACTGAGAGTGACACAGGAGACAAGGTGTGTGCTGGTTACTTGTTGTCTTATCAATACTAATTGCGAGCTTAACTACATAATGAAGGTGTGCCACTTGACACTGCATGCCATAGTTTTTGAAGGAATTTTGTTTCCATTACTGGGTCTTCTTGAATGGGGAACTAAAAAGAAACTCAAATTCCCTCTTAAACATTTGTAAAGATTTGATTAATTAGTTCAGAATAAAGTTTATTGCCAAGTAGGTTTTCACATAGAAATTAGCCTTGGCATTTGGTGCATAATGATAAACACACTAAGAGAAATAAAAAATCAAAAGCAAGTACTGCAAAGTCAATCAACATAAATGTAAATAGAAACATTTCAATAAAAATATGAGAAATTGATTATTTAATATGGTTTGTTGAGAATAGATGAAATTAGCTCTGTTTTGTTTCCCCATCTAGGCCTCCGACAATGACATGGACCCAGTCTTCACAGTCAGTACTAGGAAAGGTATGAGAAATTCAGTGCTGCCAATCAAGTTTTTTTTTCTGTTTTATGAAACCATGAACTGATGTGTCAGTCAGTGAGCCTATATTTAGATGTTAACAGTTACTGAAGGAGCTGGGATTGTTTTCATTCTTGTGTCATGACATATAAATTTAATGGTATACTTACGCAGATTATAGTAAATTACTTGCAGATTTTAAAGGATCAGGTAACATAGCATACACTAGGCCATATACTGATGAAAAGAAAAATCAGTTGTTTGGTATTACATGGTGTGGGGTTAGTCAATAATGACTCATGAGTTTCCATGCTTTAGGGTACATCCTAGGGTTGTAATTTCCAATTTTCCTTAGTTTATTTTGGAGCAGCTCTGATGTCCTTGAAGTTTGGATTTGGTTTAGTAATAATTTAGATCCACAATTTGGATCACACCACAAAAAGACCTCTAACCCTAAGAACTATTTCACATGTTGGGTCTCTCTGCATAGGTTGCATTTCTCACCCATACTCCTTAGGTATAGGTAAAATGCTGACTATTGTTCTCTTCTTTAGCTATGGAGCCTGCCCCCTCAAACATGGGCACATCCATGGGCAAAAGCTGCCCGCCTCTACCGGCCCGCTGTGGTGGTGTCTCACGGTTGATGGTGACGCCGAGAGTATCTGGCCTAGAGCGAAGCCAGGAGAAAAACTTGGAGCAGCATTTCCCTGAGCCTGTTTCTTCTTCTACCTCTTCTGCCTCCTTCTCTCGCCTGCCTTCCCACCCGGTCATGGCCTCAGGTGTGGTCCCCCGGCACAGCCCCTTCAATGGTAACGGCAGCCGCCACAACGGCAGTCCCCCACTCTCTAAACCCAAACCCTTCCTCACTTTGCCTGGACGATCTCACTCCATCTACAACCGGTATGTAACTGATGAGTTTTGGTTTGTTTTTGTTGAATCCCTGCTGGCTTAAATCTTTTCTGTGCTATAAATGGCAAATATGATACATTATTTATACTTTTTCTTCTCAGGAGCAGCACCCCAGTCAAACCTCCCTCATCTGCTTCTTCTGTTGCATCTTCCTCATCCTCCATGCGCCCCCCAACTCCCTCCACCAGTGTGTCACTGCCCTACATCAGGGGCTCAGGATCCTCAGGGCCCCTCCGACCCCCATCCCGAGCTAACTCAAGGGCCGTGTTCACTTCCTCACCTGGCCTGCCTCCCCTTCCACCTCTACTACAAGGTCCTGCCCACTCCACAGCAGCAGGTACAATGAGCAGGAATGCTACTTTTCACTGCTGTTACAGTCAGTTGTTCTGTTTCATTTATTCATGGGAACATGATGACTAATATGTTACTAAAATAGGCCAAACCAAGACTTCCGCTGGTGGTTGTCTGGGTTGTTGAGGAAGTTGTATATTGATGAAGTCAGGTCTGATCACATCCCCTGTACACAGCAGAAGCTGCATGTTGTACTGTATTGTATTTGGAGATGGGATAGGTACCACCTCAAAAACAAATGTTTGTCAAATTAATAACAATAAGAATACAACTTTATTTATATACAGGGAGTGTATTTCAAAGTGCTTTACAATGAAGTGAAAAACGAGAATAAATAAAAACAGGCAAATTAAAAGTAAATCCAAATACTGCAGAATAAAACCAAGCAATCAAATGAATGACAAAGAAAAGAGGCAGCAAATAGCAAGAACAGGTGTGCTAAGAACAATAGAACATGTGAACAATGTAAAAAAACAAAGGAAGGCATATGAACAGTAAAGCCTGTAAAAGATGAGGATAAAACAAAGGAAAAGTGGCAGTACTGAATAATTACGTTAAACAGTGTTAAAAGCAGACACTATAATGTATCAACATTTGGCATAGTGTGTATATATACCTTTTTTTAGATTTACATTTAAAGTCCAGTCTGTGGTATGGTTATGACGTGAACATTTTATTTTCAATAACTGACTATTTTCTCTCCCTTATTTTGACACCCTACAGATCAGGAAATAATGCGTCAAAACTTAAACTCCCAGTTCCTGAATTCACAAGAGCGCGAGGGCAGGCACAGCGTCCCAGGGGCTGAAAATAATGCAGCAGTGGCGGGCCGCTCCACTCCTGGTGGTCCATCAGCGTCGGGCTCGGCACCGGGTTCGTCAGGCAGGACGTCTCAGAACCAGCCCAACATTCTGCCCATGGCCTTCCAGGTCCATCAGCACAACCACCAGCACCAACACACACACACGCACCAACACTTCACGCCCTTCCTGCACCCCACAGCTACCGCGCCGCCTCTGGTGAGATGCACTCTGCTGTTGTGCTGAATATCTGTTTCGTACTTGAAGTTCTAGTATGGCTGGAATGGGTTGTTTGAGATGTTTAAACCCACGCATTGGTTTTGTCTTTTAGTTTGATAAGTATCCTGGCAAAATGGACGGGCTGTACCGACACCCTGTGAGTACTTATATATATATAATCTTACTTACTATGTAGGTGAAGATGCGTATGATAAGAAATTTCAGCTCTATTTTTGCTCCTTACACAGTTGAAACTTTAACAAGATTTAAAATGTACAAAACGGCATTGATGTAATTCACTTGTTCAGTGGTCGTTAATCTATATGTATGTTTGTGTCGTGGTAGTTTTTCCCACAATACCCGCCACCCTCAGTGCCGAGTATTCAGCCTGTGATTCCTCCCACTGGGCCTTTCAGCTCCTTGCAAGGAGCATTTCAGCCAAAGGTGAGGATAAACTCTCCTTCCATCTTTGTATTAATTGTTCCTAGGCACTCACCAGATGTAATTTTGTCAGGGAACACCTCACGTTATTGCCTGGTGTCATTTAAGTCTCGGCATTGGCAAGGGTGACCATTCATTTGATCACTCACACTGGGATTCCCACTGATGAAAATACAAAGCGTGTTTGATAACAGTTAGGACTTTACAGACAATGTCACAAGCATTTGAGGAGCACTCAAATGCATTTGCCTCCTCAAGGGGCATTGAGGAGCACTGCCCCTCCCGCAGCAGGGGCGTTACAAGCCTTAATGAGTCTGCCTTTTGTAAACTTACTCCTTACTTAAAAGAAAAAACATGATGGCAGAATCTGATCTAGTTAGTGCTTGGCCCTTCCATCTTCAATTACCATGTGAACTCCTAAAAAATGGCACTGAAAAAGAAAAGAATAATGTCAGTTAATCAGTGGTAGACCTGTAGATCAGTGGGTTGTGGCTGATGTGTTGTGCTGTGTGTGTGACAGCCTCTTGTCCCTCAGGGAACGGGTCCTGATATAAGCGCACGACTTGGGGTGGTGCCTCACCACCTGCAGCCCAAAGACCCCAGGGTAAGGACAACCTCCTTACTTAGAACCTGAAGTTTGCATTATTCCTTTTGTTTGCATAGAACTGTATAGATGTGGACAGCCAGTTTAGGCTAGGATGTGCTGCAACATGGGCCTAGTCAGTGCAGTAAAGAGTGCAAAACTATTCCTGATAGAGTGATTAAAAGTGGTTTTACACTTCTGTTCTCTTATAGCTAACTGATCCATTTGGGACATCGTTGAAAATCAGTAATGTAAGCAAAAACAGATGTTTTTGTATCCCTTGGCTCCTTAAAACCTTCAGCCTGTTTTACTTTCTCACTGCTTCATTCACTCTTTGCACTAATCTCACTTATAATCTAGATTGTTGCTGGTCTATTCTCTGCCCTTGCACACCCAGTTAGATATTTCAGACCCAGAAATTACCCCGTGTGTAATATATCTGAGTGTTCTTTTACCTCTTAGGCATTTTTCATTTTGCCAAACTTGTACTGAGTTCTACTGAGTAACCATATCTCCAGTTGGAAAGCACCAACCTTGTTGAGAGGCTAGACAATATATTTCTGAGCAACAGGAAGAACCCCTGACTCTGTGTGCAAAGGCTTTAAAGTTGTTCATGCAAGAAAAATTGAATAACATCGTAAACCCCTGTGGTTTTTGTGCTGTGCAGAAACCAGGAAAATGGTGTGCTATGCATGTTTATGTGGCCTGGATGATCCTAAGCCATCAGAAAAAAGTGAAGGTACGTGTTTCTTATTGAAATTGTGTTATCATTTCCCTGATTGTAAATTCAGTTCAGGTGTGAATTGCTCATGTTTACTCAGAAGACAGAGAGGTTCAAATAGAAAGTGTTATGGCTCCTTTTTAAATGCCTGGTTAATTGTTCTCTACCCATCTCTTTCAGCTGATGCAAGCTGATCCTCACAAGTTGGACTTCCGTAGTGACCTGCTGGCCCGTCTTCCCGGAGCTGGGGGACTGGGGCCCATAGGAGGAGCCCTGCCTCCCGCTCATGATCTGACCAGACCGCCCAGTTTGTTCTCAGCTACAGGTGCATGCCTAAACATTTTTATCTTTTAAGAACAGAATGTGAATTTATTGTTGATTTGACACTGCTGCGTTTACTGAAAAGATGGTATTCAAGCTGTCTGGGCTATGTTTTCCCTTAGTGTTGTGTTTCAGTTTTTCATGTCTGCACACATCATTTTTAAAGAACTCCTCAATTTCTTCTCTTGCCACTTTATTCACCATTACTTGCTTCTTGATTTGTCCTGTCCATGTGCGAGTAGTTTGATGCACTTGATTTGATTTGTGACATTTTTTCCCCTTTACTACTACTTCTTTCCCTCAGGGCCAGTCAATTCGTCCTCAGCTCCTTTCATCTCTCCATCAACGCCCCACTCCTCTTTCCTCGCGCCAACTGCACACTTGGGTAAGAGCAGCTTAAAAAGGCTGTATGCCACCCCCCAACCAGTGTCTGTCACTTTGATCACACTCCAGATTTGACTTTGACCATGACCTTTCATAAATTAATAGAAATTGTGTGCATATTCATTGTTGGTAGAGTTTCCATTAACATTATGTTAAATGTAATTTTGAATTTAGCTGAAGTTGTCCATTATCAGGCAGTATTTTTAATCATTGAGTACATGTTCTTACATTTAAATGGAGACATTTCAGAAGCTTCAGCATAGTTTAAAGCCTGTGTAGAAATCTATTTCCATGAGACTTTGTGTCAACACAGTATTTCTGACGTTTATCTGCGGTGGTGTTGTAGATCCATATGGCCGATCCCCACCCTTCACCCCACTGGGAGCCCTTGGTTCTGGTGCCTTTGGAGGACTTGGCAGCCCAACACTGGGTCAGTCTTACAGTATCTCTACTCTTGAAACACGAGCCTTAAAGGATAGATTCAGACTTGTTTTAAAGTTGTTCTTAATACAGTCTTCACGTCATATGTATGTTGAAAGAGTAAGTGGACCTTTGGACTGAATTCAGCTCTGTTAAAATAACACCAGGCGCCGCATTGGTGGTGGTGTGTAGCTTCAGGTACATGTGAGACAATGACGTGATCCAATAAGTTCAGTTTGAGCATCCCATCTTTTACAGTTAGTTTTACATGTCACGGCCAAGAAGAGGAAAGAGGAATAATTACAGAAACGTTTGGTCACTGACCAGTTGCAATCAAATGCATCATTTGGCATGTGTGCGTGAGTGGGTGCTCTCACTCACATACATGTGCATGAGCTCATAAGTGCTACACTAGTTAATGCATATTCTATGTTTTGCCTACATAGACTCTTCCACAACAAATCTAACATTTGTTGTAGAACTCTTGCAATTAACATTTGCAATTTGCTAAATGAGATCATACGTTGAGATCATGAAGGTCTGTAAACATTTAATAAAAATGTTGTTACAAAGTCAGAAGGACATTATGGGAAGATTAACGTGCATTAACAGGTTCTTTTTAAGTATTGTTAAAGGTAAGGGAACCTGTACTGTATATTTACATTCAGCAGCCAATGTGGTGTGGGCTGTAAAGCCAAAACAGGAACTGGAGAGGTGGCTACTTCCAAAAGAGACTGACTGACTGACTTTCATGCTTCTCTTGCTCTCGTGCCATTAACCAAGAGAATAAAATATACGTTGTATTGTGAGTGTTTCTTGTGACAGTGCAGTAGTGACATGGTTACTTTGTAGGGTGCCAGGTGCCTTTAACAAAAGTATTAACTGCACAGTTCTCAAAAACAGTTTTACAATTAGTAAGACATTTCGGAGAAGCCTGAAATAACAACTACAGCTGATATTTTGTGAGAGATCTGGTTCAGATAAGTCCAGAGTCATAATTGCATGTTGGAGCTTTAATACAGCCTAGTAAAGTAAAGGCTTCCTGTCTGTGCTACTATTACACCGGTGCAGCTCTGATCCACGACTTGGTATTGATATTTACTTACTTTGGAGGTTTTGTAATCGATAACTGATAATTTGATGGTTACAACATATTTTTCTACAGGAATGCGCATAAAGCTTTCTAACAAACAGCCATAAAATAATTTCATCTAAGTATATGCAGTATAAACCTAACAGAAACATTTACTATTATAAGAAAGTATCTGATTAGTAAGTTTTTAACAAATCTAACAAAGCAACCTTTTGTTACCTGGTATTTTTTATTATTATTTGTTTTTTTAAATACCCAACTCTACTTTCACTTCTGAGCAGGATAAGCTTGTCTTAACTTTGGCTAAAGGCGTTTGTTTGTCATCGCTCTATTTTCTCCTCTCTTAATGCTTTTCTCTCCTGTCTTATAGCACAGCTACAGCTGTCACTGTCAGAGACATGCTGTGATTGGCTGTGCTGGGCTTTGTCATTGATATACAAGTACAAGGTTGGATGCATCTATTTCAGTAGCTGTGAAGACTGGAAGCAGTCCAAATAAAGTCCAACGTGAAAGCATGGATTACACATTTCTGTCAAATTGGGGAATAAATAGTTGTTGTTTTTTTTGGGGGGGGAGGTTGTCCCGTTGTTTAGTTGTGTTGGTACAACTAGACTAAGCTTGGAGAGACAAAGTGCCCAGTGCCAAACCACATTAACTGAAGGGTTTCAAGAGGTTTGATCATTTATGGAGGACTAACTTGTTTTGATCAAGATTTCCTTTGTACATGTTGTAACGGAAGTTGTTCAAGCAATACAAGCAGGTTTGGAGCTATAAAATAGACAAGTTACTTATGCCATATAAAGCATGTGGACTTTACTTCCACAAGTTGGCAAGAGCAGTTTTGTCAAATTCTTTTATTTCAAAGAATGTTTTGCATCCTTTTTACCCATTAACCACAATGCTGTTGTGTATTTTTCGTCTGCAGCAAGTTCCGTGTTTGGCCCTAAAGATTCACCAGCGAGTGTGGTTGGAAGCTTACCCAACCCCAACCATCATGACCCATGGAACCGTCTACACGGTGGCCCATCTGGGTTCCCTGCTGGCCCCAGCTGGGCTAAAGGGGCAGACAAGCGGGAGGAGAGGGAACGAGGAAAGGAAGGCGAGAGGAGAGACATCCCCCACATCAAGGATGAAAAGGACAGGTATGAGATTCAGCTAATTGCAATACTGGCTTTATATTTAAAGGAGTGGCTTGGGTTTTATGACTTGAGGTGGTAGTAGCAATCAAGCCTCATTACCCGGAGATAGGGACCTGTCTGGCAGAAATGAGCAAAATAAAAAGATTCCACAATTAACAAGCAGCAAATATTTCCTCATCTCTAAATCTTGGAACCATTTGGTGACAAATTTGAGTGATTTTTATGCATTGAAACTTGTTAACCTCATCCATGCTACCATTGAGCTTGTATTGTCAATCCATCTTTTATATACTTTTACTGTAGTTAAAGTGATACATGTAAAGATTGGTATGAGATGCATTGTACCAGATTTAGCTACTAGCTAATTTCAATCTGTAACTGGTTGTGCACATTATGTTTTGCAGAGACAATATGCTGTATGGCCGACAACCTGTGAGAATGTCTCCAGTTGCCTCTTCCTTCAAGCCCCGCAGTAGCACCCCAGTCTCCCACATTAATGGCCACAGCAGTGCCCTGGCAGGGAGCAGTGGGCCTATTGAGGACCTGACGCGCAGCTTAAATAGAGACAGAGACCGCGAGCGAGACAGAGACGGGGATAAGAGGCAGATGCCAACAGTGTCTTCACGGGGGCTGCCTCTCGGCTCTTCATCTTTAGTAGCAGACAGGGACAGACCACGGTCTTCCTCATCTTCTGTGCTCACTACTCCCCCACACTCCAACCGCTCAGCCCCATCTCCTTTGGACCATTACCCCCGTTCACTGGCCCCGACATCGCATAGCCTCCACAACGAACCCTCACACTCCCAAAGAGACAGCAACCTCCCCGCTTCCTCTGCAGCATCTGCCTCTGTCACTTCTTTGTCTCACGCCAAGAAGTCTGACCGGACCACAACACCAGTCTCCAAACCTCCCCTGCTTCTCCCGCCAGTGAAGGTCAAAGAGGAGCGGAAAGAGGAGCCGGAGAATATCCCCATCACCCTGCCTCCTCCAGCACCCAACCACAGCTTTGAGCGCCCCAACAGCCATCCACACCACCACAGGTCTGGCACCCCTTCATCTTCCTCTTTATCACTCACTCCCACTCCTGGTGTTCCCCTCATGTCACACACTCCAAACCACCACCCTCCACCCCACCAACACTTTTCCCTGCTGGACCGCTCCAGGGCCATTGAAGCATATCTTGGGAGCACAGGTGCTGCAGGGTTGGTAGTGGGTCCAGGAGGAGAACGTTTCACACATGGTCCAGGACACGGACACCCACAGGGTCCACATAGCTTCACCTGGGACCCCTGGAGGGAGCTGGCGGCTCAGCAGCAACATCAGCATCGCAGGGAGGCTTTGGCACTTCGGTCAGACCCTCACCTAGCCCTGCGATCTGATCCACATCTGGCCCGACTGCTTCAGCATCAGCGCCTTCTGGAGGCAGAGAGGGCTGCAGCTGTAGCAGTTGCAGCTGCAGCAGCCGCCCCTCATCACCCTCCGACATCTACCTCTACTGCCTCCACCTCTGCTGTCCGCCAGGAGTTTGGCCTCATGGCCCATCACTTTGACCGCTCTCCTCACCTTGGCCCCCCAGGAGGAGGACTGATTGATGAAGAGCAGCGTGTACAGATCCTAAGGGAAGACTATGAGCGGGCTCGCTACTTTGGGATGCACCCACACCTCCCTCCTGGCGCTCACCACTTAAGCCCCTCTCATGCTGCTACTGCCGCTCACCTGGAACAGCTCCACCCTGGCCTTCTCTCCCACTCACTCCCCCCTGGAGCCTCCCATGCTTCCCAGCACCACGCTGGCCTCTACGCCCGTCTAGGCCCACTAAACCCACACCACGTGCCCAACGGCATCTTAGCAAAGACCCCTGCCGGCTTGGTGGGAGCTCTGTCAGTGGGGGCACCGCCTCCACTCATTCCGTCCATTACCAGCCGGTCGTCCACACCTCCCCGCAGTTCTAGACTTGGAGGGCCAGGTGAGCTGGCAATGTACAGCACCCACAAAGATGGAGAGTCCAGATAGTACAGGGACAACACTGGAGAAGATTAAGGGAAATGTCAGGATCACTGTGCTGCTCTCAACCTGCCCCCTTTTTCCTCTTGCAGACAACTAAACCCTGCCCTCCCAGTTACACGACCAAACCAGCTCCAATACCCTCCAACCCCCCAAAAAGGGTAACTATGAGTGGCTGGAGGTGATGGTAGGGAGGGGAATGCAAGACTCATCAGTGTGACTTGGAATATGCGCAATGGTTCTATCAGTGCAATTTAAAGGTACATGGTTTCTGTGCATCCTTGGTGTATTTTTTTATACTGGCTGTTTGTTATTTCAGTAGTCGGTTTCAAAAGCTGTATGAAGAGGCAGAGGACAGCTCTTTTTCATTTGTCAGGTGAATTATGATCCATGCTTTTAAGAAAGCCTTTTCTGGGTGGATTGTAAATTACTTCCACAGGGATGTACACTGTGAAAACATTTCAAGGATTCATCCTCAGCTTCTTGGTTAATTCATGGGATATTAAAAAGCCCTCCTCTACCCAAATCAACCCTGATTAGGTATTGTGGATGAGAGCCTTCAGAATGGTGGTGCTTCTATTCTGTCCTTGTGTCTTTTTGTCATTGTGAAAAGACTGATAAGACGATTTTAATGGAAGATCAGTAAGCATTGCACCTCAGTTTCCTGCTTTACCCAAAAATATAAACCCAAATCCTCAACTTCACTGATAATGAGATTCAACCTTTTTTTGGCTTGTTTTTTGTTTTCAAAGGATGAATGGTGAAATGGACTGTGCTACACTGTGTGAGTGAACACAGTATTTTAGAGCTTCCTGTAACTGTTTCCCAGTCTCCTCTTGACTATATGTGCAGGACCAGATTATAGTAGTCTAGAGAAATTGCCTTTGTAATTATTATTCTTAACATTAATTATCTTCTATAATAATAAATATATTCACTGTTATGTTATCTGTCTTTGTTTCGGGCATCAACCAGTACCCTCTCCCCAGGTAGTAATTGTTTTCAAATGCAAAAGGCTTGCTTCACAGAAAACGTTTTAGTGCTTGTGAACATTAAGCCGTATCCACTGCAACCTCTGGCCTCTTCAAGGATCTCATCTATGACTTTGTTATACTGAGGGAGGTTTGCCTGTGTCATTGGTTGTGTGTTCTATCCATTTGGGACTATGGGAGCCTTGTACATTGAACTGTTGTTGTTTTATCAACAAAAATAAGTTATATACATGGATAAGTGGGACATTGCTGAAGAACTGAAAAAAAATATATGTACTTGTGTCAAAAGACAACTAGACAGTGGGTATCCTGAGAGGGAAAAGACTGGGTCGATTATTTTAATATGACCATTTTATACCTTTCAAACCCCTCCCCTAGAGACCACAAAGATTAATTATTAAATGAATTGTTGTTTACTCTGTTGTGTGGGTCTTTATGTTCTGAGTCTTTTAATATTACTCTTATTTTCGTTATTGATTTATCTGCCATTAATTGTCTGGATTAAACGATTGCTCTATAAAAAATCAGAAAAGTGAAAAATATCCATCAGTTCCCTGTAGCCCAAATTGACATATGAAAAAGTATGGATTTGTTTGACCAACAGTCCAAAGCCAAAACCTGTTAACTTTATTATCAGAGAAGAGCAAGAAAACCAGCACCTATTTACATTTCAGAAGCTTTTAACCAGTGGATATTTGGTCTTTTTTAAGAAATGGCAATGACCAGCTAATTGTTTTAGCTTCATTTAAAAAATGTTATACTTAATATCTCAGATGAACTACATCACACGTAATTTGACAGATTATCATTGGAACTTGAATTTCCTTTGCATCTATCATCCAAACCGACCAAAAGGGAAACTGAAGCAACGGGCATATCCAAATCCTGCATTTAAAGAGAATAAACAGGAAAGTACTTAAATTATTTTCTCTAGGCTTTACAGATAATTAAGTCTTACATATCGCCATGACGAGTACACTTGTCCAAGTCCTTCGAACATAAATTAATAAAGTCGATCACAACTTGTAGCTTCGTAGATCAAACGAAATTATTACAGAAACTATTGTATCTGAACACCAACTGATATGGAAAGTAAAACCTACTACAATCTTCCTATGAACTATCACAGTCATGTTAATATATAACTCCTAGCGATTTGTAAAACCCTAAGGTTAAGGTTAAAATATACCTATTAAATTGCAGCATTTCATCAAGCGGTCCACTGACAATGAACAAACAGAAATCAACATTTCAAGTGGCGCGCTTGGCGATATCTCGCGAGATTTCCCTGTGTTCTGTACTTTGTCAGCAGCAGCGGTCCTCCACCATTTCGCTGCGTAAAGTCTCCTCCCCGCGACCGCTACATTCTGCGCCGAAACCCAGTCTCTCCCGGTCCGTATTTTAACTTCTTCCCACAGACCTAGTGGTACCTCGTTGGGTACCGGGAGACTGTTTGGATTACTGGCATTACGGATTGAGTGCGATTTTACGCGGATGACGACTCCTTCAACGAGAATTTAGTAAAAGAAAACTGGTCGGAAATTTCAGGTAGGTGGGAACTTAAGATGGCGGCCTTGAGAGGGAGGGGGGCAAGGAGGAAGTAATGGGGGAAATGAGGGAGGGCTCAGACTTACCAAAGGGCACAATCAGACTGCATTTTACTTGGTTGTATTTTTTTTAAACGAACTGCGTTGAAATTAGTTGACACTACATTGGACCGAAACAGGACACCGAAATGAAAAACCACGACACCGATCAAATCCAAAGTTAAACTGTGCTTAACGAAATAAATTACCAGTGAACCATAATTTCCTTACCGTCGCTTCTAAAGAGCCAGTCGTGGACCAGTGTGGGTCCCCCTAAATCCCCCGTATGATCATTGCAAAATTTATATGGAACTTTGTAACATTGTTTTTTGGCTGTTTTGTATATTTATGTAGGAAGTAATATGTGTTAGTGCTTGAAACTGAATAATTGTAACCAATTTATTTTCGTAAAAACAGATTTGACCCCACGCAATGACGTCACGAGTGCTTGTTGGGGCGGGCG
>JAVQJD010106280.1:0-11327 GCA_036023655.1 Nannoperca australis
GTGTGTGTGTGTGTGTGTGTGTGTGTGTGTGTGTGTGTGTGTGTGTGTGTGTGTGTGTGTGTGTGTGTGTGTGTGTGTGTGTGTGTGTGTGTGTGTGTGTGTGAAGGGTGTGGATCTGCTGGGATCTTGGGAACCAATGCTACGCCCTTTTTCATTAGCTTTCCAGTACCACCCTACTGCATGGAATTTAATATTTAGTCTTGAGGGCTCTGTCTGACACATTTATGTTTTTTTTTTTTTTTTTTAATGGTTTTTAAAATGTATTTTATTTCACAAATTGAAACTTCCCAGATCCAAAACCAACACAAAACCTCAACAAGGTTATCCCCTATTTTAAGTCAGGAGTTCTATTAGATGAGCTGTTTGGATGAAATTGTATTATTATGGGTGTAATTTAGGTGGGTTATTGAAAAGATAGAGGAGCTCTTCTATATATATATATAAAGAGCTGCTTTACGCACATGCTTACTATGTCTTGCTGTTTCTTGCAACATGTCTAAGATGAGTAGAACTGCTCATCTGAGGGTAGACATTTCACTTCTCAAATGGCTTTGCATATTGAAATACCGCAGCAATACATGCTGGAGCAATAATTTTATTAATACAAAGTGACAGATGGCATGCCACAAAAACCGTGAGCTGGAATTTAAACTTGCAACTGATGTTGCAAGTGCATGGTATGTACTGATTGCACTTTGCTCCAGTCTTTCCTTTCGTTTTCCCTCTCAGGCTAAGACATCCGCGGACATGGGCCACTGGCTGGGCCTCTTGCTGTCACAGACGGGGAGCAAGACGGACCCAGAGGAGCTGACGTATGACTACGTCAATGCTGAAAGGATCTCCACCATCGTCAACGCTGCCAAGACGTCCTTATAGTAAGCATACTTCTGTCCACTTTTAAGGGACACAGGTCCCCTTGGCGTATGAATACTTAGGAACAATATCTAAGTGAGACCTCTCTGTGTGTTCGTCTGTCTCTCTAGCTTTATGCAGAGGAGGTATTCAGAGCCAAACACCTACATTGACACCCCACCCTCTATTCCTCACAACTCCGATGAACTGTATGATGATGTGGCCTCTATAGCTGATCCAGAGGTATGTTCGTGATTCAAATGCACCATCAAGTTATCTAGAACCAAAGAAACTGAGACACTTGATCTTCTTCCAGTATCAATACAGAATTCCTTTACAGCTTTTTAGTTTTGGAAAATTAGCTGTTACATGTTGTAGGAGATGTTTATCACAGTAAATACACTGAACTGGTGATGGGAATCAAATGGATTCTGTTCTCCTGCCAACACATTGCTGGAAGGCATCCAATCATTCATGTTGATTGGCGTAACACACAAGAATGATCAGTAAAATCAATCTAGAATTAAAAAAACATGCAGCCTCTCTGTTGTGTTGTAATCAATTTTCTCTTTCAGTTTCATTTTTACATCATCTTGCCACAAGCCATCTCATAAACTTTCACTTTCCGTGTAACACAGGATGCTGAAGAAAGTGGCCTGCCTGACAGTGAAAACAGCAGTGTGCAGGAACAAAATGAAACATGCTCAGTGGGAACAGAGCAGGATACTGAAAACAGGGTTTACATTGACCTAATACCTGTACCTGTACCTGTACCTGTACCTGTACGCTCCTTCCTCCATACGTCCAGTGGGGGTAAAACTCCCCCTGCCAAAGAAACTTCTGGACAATCGCCAGTCCCAGTAGAGAACCAGAAGGAGCCGTCACTTCAAATGAAAGAGGTAGGTGATAGGGATTTATTATATATATTATATATATTATATATATTATATATATATATATATATATATATATATATATATATATTGCTGTATTTGGAGTAAATAGCTGTTAAAACCTCAAAAGATCACTGCTTCACATATTCAGTATACTAAAACCAATGTGTTAAGAAAATGCTATTTGCTTCCATTACATTTATACTGTATGTTATATTTTGTGCTTTAATTCTATATTGTACACATTCATTCCAGGTCATTTCACCTAACTGTACTGAGCCAGAGCCAACACTTGTGTCAAATGGAACAAGTTCGACCTCTGCTAACAGCAAACCAGAACAGGAGAGACCCCTGACTCCCACTCCACCGCAGCCACAAACTCAGCCAGTCAAGACCTCCTCCCAAAGCCAGGAGACCCCCAAGAGGACCAGCCTGGGAATCCCACAGGCCTTCATCTCCTGCGGGGTACAGATCCATAAAGGACCAACATTTCACAGTGCTCACAGTCCCCAACCCCTGCGGCCCAAGGCACATTCCATAGGTGAGGACGAGAAAAAATTGGACTGGGACATTGGATTTGTTACACTATACTTGTATTCTTGCGAGCATGTCAAACCTATTGGTATCACAATCCCCACCTCCCCACACACCTTTAAGATATTTGGAAAGTAAATTTTTTACATTTAGCAGAAAATGGATTAAAGGAATGAGACATTGAATGAGATCAGCTGCTTTCCTTTTCTGTGATCTAACATTACCGTGGCTCCCTCTAGTGAATAGCTGCATCCTCTACAGTCAAAGTGAGGAAATTAATGCATCTTTTTCTGTTTTTCTTGTCACTCTTGGGCAAATGTTATGACAAATATTGGATATTTTTTTACTTGTGTGTGGGTTCAAATGTACAAAAAAAAAAATGATTTAATTCCCAGGGTGTCCCAGTGCTGTTGAGGGGAAACTGGGCAAGAACCGCACAGAGGCAGACATGCGCCGCTACATCGATGAGCGCGACCGCCTGGAGAAAGAGAGGGAGGAGGTGAGGAGCAGTCTGGCAAACCTGAAGAAGGAGAAGAGGGAAAGCAAAGAGGAGCTCAGCGCCTGCCAAGGTACACCCGCACTTCCTGTGGCACATTGCTGCTGGATCACCAGGTTTCCACTGATCTGTGTGACTGACCGACTGTTATCCTCAGATCCCAAGCAGCAGGCCTCATTAGAAGCCCGTTTAAAGCTGAAGGAGGAGGCGTGTCGGGAGGCGGAGCGCCGCAGGGTAGAGGTGGAGCTACGACTGGTAGAAGTGAAGGAAAGTCTAAAGAAGGTGGAGTCGGGGCCTTTCACACTGGGAACCACACTGGACAGCAGCCTCCAGGAAACACCCACGGTTAGTGTCCTGGTCCTGTTGGTATAATAGAACTTCAGTGCCCCATCAGCGGAATTCATGAACTGGAATGAAAAAATAAGAAGTATAAGTGCTTAGTCCTAACGGTGAACACGGGATATTGAGCTATATGGAAAAATATTACATCTAAGTCTTCCACTCTTTAGTCAGAGCTGCTTTTTGCTTCACTCACTAACTACTTCTCTACCATTTTACCATCAGCATAAAGCAGCGACCCTGCCTGCTCCCCAGACATCATCATCCCAACCTGCCAACAGCCACATCAGTGCAGACACAGCCTCAGCAGTCAACTCTGCCTGTGTGCTAAAGAACAGACCTGCCTCCATCGTGGCCACCAAAGGCAAAGTCCTGCAGAAAGCTAAGGTGAGACTATAGATTTTAAAGCACACATGCTTCAGTTGCATAAGATATTTCAAATAGTTCTTGAAACATGTACCATAAATTAGAGGTAGTCCTAGTTTAAGTATCATTTCAGTATCAGTATCATTAAGATTTTATATACTTTACATTTGATCCTTTTTTGTATTAACAGGAGTGGGAGAAGAAAACTGCCACTATGAACGAAACCTGAATGTCCTTTGACCTTTCAAATCCACAACTTTCTCTCTGTTGGCTGTCCACAACACGTCATGCTTTAGCAAGGAACCGCCGAGTTAACAGACCAGACGGTTAAATCAAAACCCAAAGTTCTTGGGATCCTTCATCCTCATCACCTTCTTGCCAAGACAATGAAGTGCCAATCAGAGAGAGGCACACGCCGTCCGCTCAAATACCACTGGATAATCTTAGTTTCAATGGCTTTTCAAGTTGTTATTTCTCCATTTTTCAAAGGGAGGACATTGACGAAGTAGCATATTGGCCAGTCCAACTATTGTTCCTGATAATGATGCACAAATGGGATGTTTTTAACTTAGAAAACAGCCTAACATTTAGAAACACCCCTCTACAAAATTGTCTATTTGGTACACTCTAGATTGTAGCTTGGTTCATATATGCTGGTAGCCAAGATGTAAATATATTGACACCATTTTTCAGCCTTCCGACTTGTATTGCTAGCTACAAATGCACTTTTTATTCAAATAAAAATGTAATGACGACAATACTGACTTGAAATGTGTTTATGAAAATGTCTCCTTTTGCCTTTAACGTTACATCCGTCATTCCAGTCTGTTGAAAACGGTGAAGGTTCACTGTAGTAACAATACAAAGGGCACTGGAAGCCTGCAGAATTAACATTTTAAAGGGTAATTAGAGTCAACTTCTCACTAATAAAACATTCATGAAGATGAGTCATTTAATAGGATGTTCGTCTGAACCTTCAAAACCGTTTGCCAGTGTTTAAAGTTTAAATGAAGTGAATTAAAATGACTTCCCATTTCAAATAAATCGTTTTGGAGCTGATGTTAGCTGATGTACAAGTGGAATAATTCTAAGGTTTAAATACATTTTACTGAAGCTGGATTGACAAATTACAAACTATGCAATTTGTCCTATTATCCATTTTTTCTCTTTTCCTCAAAACCGATATTCATAGAGCATAGGGTAAGTTTCATTTAAAAAAACAACCAGTTTCTTAGTGGTATATATGACTAATAAAGTAATGCATATACACACATATTTATAAAATAATTTTGTCCAATAGTCAGAATAAACAATGATATTTGGCACAAATTTTATGTTTTTAAATTGGTTGAAAGGAAGAAAGGAGGTTGGGGTGATTATACATAAAAAAAAGAATAAAATCATGACACAGATATACACTATAATATAAAAGTTTACATCTTTGAATAGACATGAGAACCACGTTGAGACAATTGCACAACAGTGAGTTATTTGGAAGTCGCTTTGGATAAAAGCGTCTGCTAAATGCCTAAATGTAATGTAATGTAATGTACAGTGATGGCTGACAAATTCGACTAAATCAAATGGACATTGCAGTAGAAATACATACAGTTTGAAGGCACCTGCTGAAGTTCGAGTGCAAGTTTAAATATTGAAACAGTAACATTAGTGTTCCCTTTACTCCATTGCGTGCCCGCAAACATCCTTGGTTTTTAAGTGTCCATAAATGACGTGTTTTTGTGTACAGTATGTGTGCTTTTGTGTGTATGTATCAGGCAGCATGTCTCCTGCGGTGCAGTTTGTAGTGATGCAGGAGCTCCTGGTGGCTCTTCTTCTGCCTGCTCTTCTTCCTGAGGCCAGCGGGCCTCGGCAGATCGCCTCTGGATGAAGGCCTGCTGCTTTCTATGGACAAGTCACAGAAAAAGGTCACGAACTCTGTATATGCAAATAATGCAGCTGCTGCTACAAGGGTTTTTTGGTAGCTGTCACAGTGGCAGCCACAACAATCTCAAGTAGTGCAAGTAACAAAGAGTGGTCAGACAACCAGTTTAACACATATCCCAGATTAAGTAAAACTCAAAGTTAGAAAAAGCTTAGACTGACAAAAGGATAAGAAGAAATGTTTTATAGGAAGGAGTAAGGATAATGAAATTATAATGAAAGGAAAAGGAAGGTGGGAAAACAAAAGGAGTATAGTAAAAAAGAATGATTAACGTCACTAACTTGTTTCACAGTGTGGTCCTTCATAGCCTTGGCACTGACAACGGAAGCTCCCTCTGGAGAGGGTGCAGATCCCCTCATTCATACATGGGTTGGGCTTGCACAGGTTTACTGGCATTTTAGCCTCTAATTTAAAAAGAAAAGGATCATAAAGCAGAAATACAGAAACAAAATCACAAACAATGTATTGCAGGTCACATTTTTTTCTTAACAAACCCCTTATTCCTATCAGCAGAACAGGTGAGAACAAGCTGTCTTGGAAAGGTTTGATGTTTCCCTGCATGCTCACCTGAACACAGCATCTGCACCAGCACATCCTCAAAGTACTTGAGATCCTCATAAGACTGCACAGAGATCATGCGCTCCTCGGAACCAGAAATCTGCAGCAGCCTCTCTCTCTGTATATCTCCAATGCCGATCACAAACAGTGAAACTCCATTGTCTCTAATCTTCTGAGCTGGAACTACAGCGTCATCCCCGCCTGAACCATCCGTCACCACCACCACAGCCTTGTTGACTCCGGGCCGTGCCCCTTTGGCCACTGTCAGGACGTTGGAGTGAATGTGAAGTAAAGCCGCGCCCGTTGAAGCCACTCCACCCATGTAGCTGGCGTCACCTACGGCCTTGAGGATGGCAGAACCGGTCTCGTGGGCGTCCAGGTTAAAGACGGTGGTGGCTCTGCGACCATAGGCCACAAGTGCCACTTGGGCCACATCACGGTTGATGTCGAACTGGACGGTGAGGCTGCGCACAAAGTCGCGCAGGGTGGAAAAGTTATCACGGCCGACGCCACCTGAGGCATCCAGGGCAAACACCAGGTCTACTGCTTGGCCCAGACAACCTGAGAAACCAAAAAAGACAAAGAATTATGTTGTAAAATGTCTTTTCCAGAGGATTTATTAATCTACATGTGAGCCAGAAAAAGGCAGATTTTAATGAAGTATACAATAAGTATTTATTTGCAAATGAGGAAAGTATTTTTACTTTATATTGTGGGTCCCCGTTTTGTACGTGTGCACGGGTGATGCGATACACACCTGCCAATGGTTTTACAGTATTCCACTGACCTCAAGGTGGCGGTAATGCACCAAGATATGCAGAAATGCGCCAGGAAAGGCAGTGAGAGAGAAGACTGCTTTCTAGTAAACATGGATGTAAACAATTCTGGATTTAAACTTATAAAAAACAACTTTGCAAATGTTTCTATGAGGAAGGAAATGTATAAAACACGTTTGTTAGATACACCCAGTGTGTTTCGGTCTCTAAGACTAAATGAAATTCCATAGGGTAGGAGTAGGAGTACTATGTTGGTCATTCAGTACCTTGGTTATCCACACTGCAGATCTTAGCCTTGAGTTCAGGGATCTTGGCACTGAACTCAGGTGATGCATAGGTGATTGTCCTCTGGGGATTTCCTGTGATATTATTCAGCTGTCCCTTTAAGTTGTCTGGCCCCACCGCTATCAGGAAGATCTCTCTGTCTCGTGCATATTTAGAGGGCTCCACCACCTCGTCAGCGGCATGAGTGGCAGTGAGCAGCACCACCACGCGGGGCAGATCGTCCGTCACGTCAGCAAAGACTGGCGCGCTCACGAAGCCGTGACGTGTGACATAGCGGAGTGCCTGGCCTGTGTGGGTCTTGCCGCCGATCGGTTGAAGCGCCTCCAAAGCCTTAAGCAGACCCCTCAGGTCCCCTTTGAACTTGCCCACCTGGGCCTCGACTCTTGCCTCTCCACCAAACACCGCCAGGCCGACCTTACTGGGGCTGTCGGACCCGATTACAGTCAGCAGGAAGCGCTTTAAGAAGGACTTGAGGCGGAGGAAGCCTTCCAAGGAGAGCGTGGCAGAGCCCTCCACCAGGAACAGCAAGTCTACAGAGCAGTCCAGTGATAACGCAGGCGCTGAGGAGGCATGGAAGCTCGAGTTAGTTCCTTCTCTGCATTAAAGTGATCATACTTTAACTAAACAATGCTAATATCTCAGTAAGTATAAAGACAGTTTACAGACCACAGTGTGGGTCTCCTCCATAGCCAGGTGGACATACGCAGCGGTAAGCATCTGAACCTTCTGATACACACGTTCCTCCATTTAGACAGGGCTGAGAGTCACAGGGATCTACAGCGCAGTGGAGAGAGAAGGCTGCATGTATATGAACGGGCACATACACAAACACATCATCTAAATAGAGAGAAAGAAAGAGACAAACAGTGTTGTTACCTGGACAGATGGTCCGATGGCAGAATGTCTGGTGTCTCTTGTACACCTTGTTGTACCTGCAAAGCACCCGAAATTCACTTTTTGCTTAATTTTAACATTTGTGAAAAAAACTGCTTGGCAGTTTAGTGTATTATTGAGAAATAAGAAACACTGGAAGATCAAAAGAAAAGTCGTGATGGTTCTGCGGACAGTGAGCTCTACTTGCCTGTGGTGAAGTTGCAATGCGCTGTGAAATTAATTTCTTCAAAGGCCATTTTAATTTGCCACGGGAGGGTCTGACACAATTACATTTTCTTGTTTTTATTGATACCCTCTCACTGACACAGCACATTAACACATGGGAGTTGCCCTGCTGAACAACCACAGCCTTGTGGTTCATTGAGAAATGAAAGACAATAGTCACATACTGTATGCTTACCCCCAAGGCTAATCCAGAATGACACCAGCCTCCTTCTTTATAATAAACCTGTTTCTCTGGCTTCTTCAGTATCTGCCAGACAACTACAATTACAACTACAACTAAACTGAAAAACCACTATATTTTAAATTCTGTTCCAAAGTCAGCAAACATCTCATGCTGAGTTACAGAAACTTTTGTATCATACAGTCATATAGAAATGTGAAGTTGTACCAGTAATAAGGAGATGAGCTGTCTTGTGTAACAGTGCAGAATTTCAAAATTGACCTTCTCACAAAGACTGTATTTTTAACTGTACACGTGCCTGTAGTATGGACAGAGAGATGTGTATGGGGAATACCCCTTGGAGCCTTTCCAACACATGAAATTCCCCTGCAGCTCTTTCACCGTCTCCAGTGTTTTCCTCTCACAGGGAAACATCTCCACCTGACAGCCTGGGGAACAAGACAGGAGAATTGGGGAGGGAGAGGTGTTAAAGTGCAAGTGGGGATATGAAAGAAAGTCATGTGGGGACAAGAAGTTGGAGGAGTTTAGAGAGAGCAACACAACAGAAGGAATTTAGACTCACTTCTCAAACCTTTCCTAATTTTAATGCAAAGAAAGTTCCTCTAGAGCACAATTAACTGTGTATATTCAGTGACTCCAAACTAATATAAGTGGATACAAGTGGATAATAAACATATGTAGCACGCCAATGAAAAGTGTTGCAAAGGAATCCCACCTGCAGATGTAGCATTGCAGACAGAGAAGGCCGTCAGCGTGGTGTACAGGCCGTTGACGGCATCGTAGAAATGCTCGGCGAAGAAGACGTGGCTCTCCATCGGCTCACTGGCCAGAGCGTGTAGCTCCTCCCACCTGGAGAACAAAACAAAAACACTGTGACCTTTTTCCTAGAGACTGCATTGCAAACAAAAAGAAGCAGTTTAATGTATTACCTGGGGTAGCGAAGGCCCACGGCAAACAAGACCACGCCTGTCTCTTTGAGCTGTGCAGCCGCCTGCACCGTGTTGCCCTGAGACCTCCCATCTGATAAGAGGATGGCGACCCGGGTTGCAGTGGTGGAGTTACGCCCGCCTGGGAAGCCCTTCCTCAGCACGTACTTTAGAGCCAGGCCCGTCTGGGTGCCGCCTCCCCTGGGAGTTCAGAGTTTGGAATGATGTTGAGAACTAAAGAAACTGTTCACGCAGAACAATTAGAGAATATGTACTACAGAGGTCAGCAGAGTCAATAATGCACAGCATATCAATGTTAAAGTAAACCACAAGTCTATTTTGGTTGGATTCCTCTTTTAGTTCTTGGACTGAAAATGGATTTGTCTGACAGTTGGCTACGTTTCATCACCCCAGGGCTCAAGAAACCCATGAAAAAAGATATAAATGACCCGCTTTCAGTCGTCCCACTACACACAAAGAAACAGATTCACAGTGCCTCAGACAAAATCAGTGACATGAAGGTTATAACGGGTTTCCCACTTTCTTTCTTCCCACGATAACAATGCTCTGTCTGCTTGGAATGCTGAAACCACGAGACAACACAGCGACAACCACAAAGGCTTTCAGGGCCTTTTAAGATCTTAGCTCCCTTTCGCAGCTTTATGTGAATAACATACAGATTTTTCTCTTTTATGTTCTACAGCACAGTATATCTTACATGACACATACTGTACTCACATTTTAGACACAGATTAACACAATTAAACAACAGTGATGGATAAAGACCTGATGATTAGCTTTTGCAGCTGTTTATATCCAAGACTATTTAAGACTTGATCTTACAATACTGGATATGTGTAGTCATATTTGTCTTACACACAAAATGCTTGAAAAAGAAATGTGAGCACAGACACCTACTTCGACAAGTGGATTTGACCAGTGAACTACAAATCAGCTGTTTATTGTTGAGACTTTTTATGTTATACTGCTTTTCTACTGTTATCCTCTGCAGTGTGGTTTGTTTAATTCATGTTCATATCGTTGCTCATGTGATTGGTACATATTACAAAGTAGAACAGTAGGATAAAGAATTGGTTTGAATAATAAACGCCTACATACACATACACCTACAGTGTATTGCTACGCTTGAACTCTCTGAGGTACTAATTTGATTTTAGGCGATGCGACAGTTAATATGTTCAAAACATGGGTAGCCATTTCAAACCAGATGGCAAGCCAAAATGTTACCTCCAAACTGTCAACACCGAACATGCACAAACACAGCACCCAATGTCCAGTGAACACCAGCGGTCTAATCAGAAAATAATTTGTTTTCCTTTCCAGGGAACTTCTGGATTACTTAACCTCTGAATGTGTCTAAACGTGTGTGCTTTGAGTTTGAACTAAAGTCAGTCCAGATCATGTAACTTGTTAAAAATAAATAAACCTTAAACAATTTTATTAACTCCCTGTTTTAACAATAATGCCAACTCATTCAATCATGTTACGGTCCTGCAACACGTTTTAGCACGCCAAAGAATTTGGAAAGGTTCTTGTCACTTCTAATGACCTGTTTGTATTTACACTGAATATGTAGATCTTAATAAGGACATTGCTGTGTTTCTGGATGTAAATAAAAACCAGTGTTCTGTTGCATGATTGCATCCCAAAACATAATTTGAGAGGAGACACACACCTGTAAGAAATCTTCTTTATGTGCTTCTTCAGCTGTAGTTTGGTGGTGTACGAGTCCAGGGCGAACTCCAGCCGAGGAGTGGAACCAAACTGAATTAAGCCGACTCGCACCTGGACAAGGGTGTAATAACATGAATGATGATTGACGCGAGAGAAAGAGGGAGAAAAGAACAGAACGAAAACACACCTTGTCTGGTCTGATGTCTAGTGCTTGACAGAGCTTGATCGCGTAGTGTTTGGACCTCTCAAAGCTGCCCTTCCCCACGCTGTAAGAACCATCCATGAGGAAGAGGACATCCATGGCTGCTGAGCACTGCATCACTTCCCATGGACGGACACACACACACACACACACACACACACAC
>JAVQJD010106284.1:0-54964 GCA_036023655.1 Nannoperca australis
CCCCCCCCCCCCCCCCCCCCCCCCCCCCCCCCCCCCCCCCCCCCCCCCCCCCCCCCCCCCCCCCCCCCCCCCCCCCCCCCCCCCCCCCCCCCCCCCCCCCCCCCCCCCCCCCCCCCAAATCCAAAACACACCCAAACCTCTGATACACACTGCTTGTGTTAGCCAGATGCTACCTGGGTACAATGGCACACAACATGCTATCACAGAAGGTGCTTAGATACACACACATATTTGCACGCACGCACATTCACACATATGCAACCATGTCGGCCCGAAGACCCGGGGTCAAAGAGCACAGACTTGTGGGTAACTGGACACCACTGAAGGTTCGGTGTTTACTCAGGGTGCCGCAGTTTGAGTATGTATCTGTGGGTGTGTGTTTTGGGGGGTTTCTCTTGAACAATCTCACGCACGCACAGCTTCATCTTTGATATAAAGATCTGAGCAGGAGCAGCACGTGGAGTTCATCTGCTACACTAAACAAAGCAGGGAACCTGGTACAAAGAAAAAAAACGTTCAGAAAAAAATGACTTACCTTGACCTCTGGGTTTCTAGAATCTTGACAAGACCATTTACAGACCTGAGTGAGAGAAACATTTACAAATTGGACCATGTTTCTACTACACTATCCCCTGACAATGTTGTTCTTTTTGACAAGATAAAAGAGGCAAAATGTGCTGTCACCAATGTTACAGCTCAATAAGAACAACCTAGCTAAAAAAGGAGAATAAAATACTAGAAAAACGGAGGTGTGCTGACCTGACCGCGTCTCGGATTTGAGCGAGCTCCTCCTCATTCACCAGGTCTGTCTTGTTGATTATGGTCATGTCGGCGACAGCAATCTGTCTAAAAAAAAAGCATTAAATGCAACATTGTGTTCATCTAGCAAGCAACACAAAGGAGCAACAAAATGGACAGATGTTCACACCAAGGATGACAAAACCAGAATGTTCGCACTTGTACCGAGTAAGCTTGTGTGTTCGTGATCTTTACTGAATCAAATACAGTGTGTATGTGTACGGGTTTTCATGGGCGGCAGTGGGCAATACATGCCAAACTCAAATGGGAGCGGAGCGCTGTTTAGTTTAGAGGTGAAAACACAAACAAAGACCAAGAATGCAAAGGGTCACGCAACTGGTCTTTCTTCATCAGTGTATTTGTTCAACAACAACAACACCACACAGCTGCTGGAAGAGACAAACAGAGAGACGCCCGGGGAGACAGACAGGCGGGTGGCAAGAGTCCGCTCAACACCATGTCATGAGACCTAGTGTGGTGGATACTGAGTGGTTTGTTTAGTCTTCACGGAAACACGCTTATTCGCTTTCTTGCCGATGGAGCGCCACTCTCATGTCCGTGTGGTAAATATAAAGCTCCCACTAGCAACAGGTTAGCTTAGCTTAAAGACAGCTAGCCTGGCTCTGTGCAAAGGTAACAACACCCACCTAACGTCCGACTAATTAACATGTTATATCTTGTTTGTTTAATTTCGGCAGTGTGGTTTCTCTCTGCAAGAAAACCCAATAGGTGTATTTCCCGAACTGTCCAACTATTTATTAAAAACTTCAGCAAACATACCTGGCTGCTTCATTGACGAGTCCATCTGCTTTTTCCTCTGTTAGTTGCTACAGAAAGCAGAGACAGTTGGCATGACTTACACATGCAAGTAGAAAAATCAAAGAGAAAACAAAAGGCTTTTAAATTGCAAGATGTCTCGAGCTGAACCTATAGATTTCCAATGTCATGCACATTCTTTAAAAAAAAAATTAAAAAAACCTGCGAGCACAAGATCTGACAGAATAATTGGTCAAAAGAAAGGCCTGTATTTCATCTTTCTGAAGTAAGTGACTTTCCCAACACGTGAAACCACAGGGGATCACTTTTCATTTTCTGTTTGAGTCTTGTGCTTGCACCGGGGATGCAGCGTTTTCCAAAACAGTTTGATATGTAATAACAGATGGAGCAGGAGGTGTTGATCTGGATCCTGACCCCTGAGTGTCAATCTGACATTAATCTGTCACTGCGTGCATCACCACCGCTTCATTTCTGAAGGAATGAATGACAAAAAATGCATTTAAGAAAAAAACATAATAGGATGGCCACTTGCTGCTTTTTATTCCCGACCTCTGTACCGAGAGACAAAGGCCTTTCAGAGGGCGTGAGTCCGAGGGCTCAAGTCAACTTGAAGCCCCTCAGAGAGATGGATGTTTTACAGGACAGATGAGGGGAAAGGCGGGCGAGTGGATGTAACAGTCCTATTACAATGGTCACATCTCTGATATCAATTACTTCTTCACTATCAGTTAACCTCTCCTGCCTTCTGTCATTATTTCCTTCATCTTGCCCCTTTGTCCAATGAGAAGACAGAGCAGCACCTAAGCCATGAAATGTGTCACCTCACCGAGCACGACACCTTCAAACTAGAGCCCATTATCTAGGTGTCACTTGTCCTGTTCCTTTTAAATACCACAGGGAGGGCAGGATGTGTGTGTGTGTGTGTGTGTGTGTACTGCTGCTATGCACTAGGGGTTTACAAGCAATCTCACAAGTTTAACAGATTATTTCGGATTTAAAGTCCCAAAAAGCACTATTTATTTAGTTATCGCTCAGAGGCAAACACGGCTGATGCTTTAAAGTTTGGCAACAAGACGATTTGGGGTGTAACTAACGTTTATTTTCAACACTGACACATTATTTTATTAGGTTTTTGAATAATTAATCAATCAAAGAGTCTATAAAATGTCACATTTTTTTGTGATATGGCCCACAGTCCGAGGCAACAATATAGAGTGCCAAACCAAACAGTCCAGAAAATATTACATTTACAGACGCATGGACCGAAAAAAGTAGCACATTTTCACATTTGAGAGTTTAGTATTGTTTTGCTTGCTATATGTCTTCAATCCTCAATCAACTCGCAACAATGTTGTCGTTGAATTTTCTGTTGATTCATTTCAGCATTAAAACATGACATCTTCTGAAAGATCGGAAGCTTCTTGACTCTCTACCCTTAGCACATACCTGCAGTCCATACTTGGCGTCGATGACCGTGACGATGCCTAGGATGAACAAAGCAGCAGTGATCAGTGAATCAGATGCAGTGCTGCAGCTCGTGCACATTCTTTTCTGAATTGCAGGTGCCTTTTGGTGTTTGGTTTTGTCTGTTTGTCTACACTACTTTCTCAGAGTTAACTGAAGTACACTTTTGGTCTGCTGGCCTGTCACAACAGAGTGGACAGCTGAGTATTTTGTGTGAGTAGCGAGACAACACACACACACACACGCACGCTCGCACGCACACGAAAATATGTCATCCCTACAAATGAGGCAGACAACATTTGGGCAAGTCAGAAAAACTATATTTGGAGCTGTTGCAGCAAACTGATATTTAAATGCAGAAATGCAGCACCAAAAGCATCCCTGCAGGTTTATGAAAAGAACTGAGCCAGTGGTGTCTGAATAAGATCGGAGTAAAATGTTGACCCCCATTAGACCTATCAGTTGTTGGGATTTTCAAGTTTATTAGTCTTTTAGTAAATACGTTATTTAGATTCATTTATAACGTTTAAAAATGTGAACTGTAATTATAACATCTCCATTTATCAGTCTAATGTTTTTAACCCTTGTGCTACCTTGTGGAGAAGACACTGGGTCAATATGACCCGGCAAGGTAACACAAGGGTTAAATGGACTCATTAAAATGTATTGATCTTCTTCGAGTTAAACCAGTCAGACCAGTGATGTCTGAGGAGTTCTCTTTGATACACTAGGCAAACAGATTAAAACCAGGGAGCATTTCATGCCACCAACATCACTGCAAATTACAAATATATAATATATATTTTATATATAGTAATACCTTACCATCCAAATAGATGTCACTGCCGAGCTCTGCATCAACCCAGAACATGGAGGCCACGGCTCCTGCCAGACGATATAAGGGGGTTATGTTAGATTGTAAATGGCTGAAATGCATACACATGTACACACAGAAGGTTTTCAAAATGTCACGCAGGGGAAAGTTCTTCCCACAACAAAACAGAGGACATATTCTTCTATTTTTCCTATACATTTACTCATTAAAAACATACCAACATTTTTTTTCATAAGGCAAAATAAAAAGACTCAGTCCCCTGGCATGTAACATAGGAATTACTGTGTTTAATCAATTATACACAGTCAGACATCAGAGATGATTGATACAAGGCTGATAATGTAAAATGTATCACAGCTACTGGAAATCTGTTAAAAGAAGCCAATCTACAGTTTACATTAATGCTACACTATATTACTAATAAGTATTTAAATGAATAAAGGGATGCAACAAATTATTATTTTCATTGATTACTTTGCAGGATTGATTTTTCATTTCATCATTTAATCGTTTACTCTTTAAAATGTCTGAAAATAGTGAAATGTCACAATTTCCCAAGTGCAAGGTAAAATCATTAATTTTCTGTTGATGAATTAATAAATTCACCATTAAATGAGTTGCCTTTATTCAGTAACAACCACATCTTAAGTATTTGTGTTTAAAGTCAGTATTGCACTTTTTTCTGTAACTCTGCACCCGTATTCTTTCTGGCTGAACTCCGTGGAGCAGATAAAACCAATATCAGAAGCTTTCAATTGTTTATCTCCTGCTGGTACATTTGGTTTGTTTCTATTTTCCTGTGGACGCGGTTATTACAAGACCCTATGTTACCATGCCAGCCACAGCTTGTTCACATAATGCACTTTTGTCAAGCTGCCAAGCGAGAATAAGAAAGCATTGTAAATATTTGATGGGTGTATAATGAAAACACTGTTTTTGAGTGGCATCTTTCACATAACTCATCCAAGCTCTTCCTGAATGGAAGAGGAGAATCCCCCAGGAGCCTGTATGATTGACAGCACTGCCAGGGCCAATGACAGACCTGTCCTAGTCGATAAAAAGCCCGTCTCGGCCAGTGACATGGCAGATTAGTGAGGACAGCCCCAGTCTGAGCGCGCTCTGTTGGTTCTGTCTGTGAAGCCAAGTGGTGTGTGTCTGCCCATGCCCGCTGCCTGTCACTTAGCGACACACCCCAATTGTCACAGCACTCGTCCTGTAATGGCCTAATATGGATTTCCTGGGATGCTGAACGGACAGCTAGGTTTGTGGCTGCCCTGATGGAAGTAGGGCTTTTTGAATCGTCCTGTCACAGCAACACAAGTCTGGTCCGCAAGAGTTACAAAATGTTTAACTTCTGATGTGGGATTTACAAAAGCAATCTGCAGGGGTTTCACCATTATATAGACACATAAAGAGGACAAAGGGCTTTATGGCATTGCCTGATCCATAATTCATCCCTTAATATTGTGCCAGGAATGCTAAGCCGTTCTGAGTAACAACACACAGAACAGTCCATAGGCGGAGACAGTCTAAAGTCAAATTGAATTTACTTATAGTCCAGAATGGTAATATCACTAGTGGACATTCAACCAGTTATGTCTAACATGGCTTACAGCTGTTGTTTGTTTGTAGATATCTATACATTAAAATAATGTATACTGATTCAATTTACTTTATTTCACTGCTTATTTTCAACACCTGAAGTTAGTTTGCTAGTTTGTTCCCTTATAGACCTGTCTGAGTCCAGATAGATACCATAACGCTGAAGGCTGCTCTTGAATGTGGCTGCAGGGTTTTCAAGGAGATACTTTATGGGTTCCACCTCCTAAAGCCGTTACTTAGATATTTTTTAACCAAAAAGTGCAGCGGTGGAGCCCAATCAAAGAGGACTGTTAGGTATGGGTTAGTAATGTGATGCAGGGATTTGAGGACCACTGTCAGCACTTACGTTAGTTGTGGCCACTATGTGTCTTTGCGTCATCCTATGTCTGTCAGAAAATGGCCCGTCATAAGAAGTGCAGCTCAAACCATGTTTTATTACTCTGCAGTGGTGTTCTAAAAGTACCTAGAAGTTACATAATCATTCAATATAATACAACTGGAGCTGTTTTAATGTGGTTCATTTTATGTTGACGGTGGGATAATAAAACCGAAAGATAAGCAGTTAGCAAAGACACTGATTCTGAAAAGGATAATAATATCAATTTGGTTATTTCTTGCATCAAATAGATACTGCCGTTTGTCAGCTGACAAATGTCTGTGCTGTGTGTGTGTTTGTGGGCTGGAAGAACCAGGTCCTCCTCTCTGCATCCAGCCAACACACAAAACACCTCCTAGTGGAACAGCTGGTGACTGCATGAGGTTTCAAAGGAGGCAAATAACAGAGCTTGAGAAAAAAGTAATGGTCTACTTAATAATCAAATACACATTTTTATGATCACTACTGTAATTTGTACTGTGAGATACCTGGATCAGCGAGTCCTGTGGTTTCTAACAGGATGTAGTCAAACTTCCCTTTCTTCTCCATCAGGTTCTCGATGGCTTTAAGACCATTGTCCCTGAAAATTTTAAGGAACAGCCACTAATGAGTAACACTGTATAAACTGTAACATGAAGCAGGAATGTGTTGGGTTGTAAACCGGACACCAGACATAAATTATACAATAAAATAAACATAAAACATTGTTACTGTCTTACCACAGTAGTTTACACATGTACGTAAAAAGGTGAAGCATTAGATTCATTCAAACTGTAGGACTTTAGCAACAAGTTAAAACCTTTAAAATGTATTTTTATTAATTTAAATGCATGTTTTAATTAACACTAACACCAAATGGGCTGTAGTTACTTGACAGAGCAGCAGAGGCAGCCATTTCTCAGTTCCAGCCACTCCTCATACAGCTCGCCTGCATGGCTCACTGCGAGGGACTTCTCAAGGGCGCTGCCTGCAGGTGGAGGATGAGGAAGGTAGAGCCATCAGAATGAGATTAGCTGATTTCTACCAAAGATATATCGCTGTATATTTTTGCGAGATAAACATACCTTTAAACGAGGCAAGTATCAGAGGTTTTTAGACAGCTTCATCAAATTAAAACAAAAATAAAACTGGCCAAACAAGCCTATGATTCATTCAACATAAATGTAAAGCAATGATACTTCAAGAAAATATGCAAATTGAAAGTCCAATGTAAATATGACACATGCTTCTGTAGCAGATTTTGTAGCCTTAAAAACTCTTTCAGTTTTGGGAAAAGTTGTTACTATGCTGCTCTCTTGTGGACAGTTGAGGAAATATCAACAACCATCAGTTTGGCATTAAGTTTATAGTAGTACAATCTGGAGCATCTTAGTTTGTTCTGAATAGAAGCAGCTGAAAGTTCAACAAGTTTTGATTTCTCTGAAGCACATTTATTAGTTTACCCTCTCCAAATTCATTGAGTATGACAGCAATCCGTTTGTTGTGTTGTTCTGTTAAGATATAGTTCAGGAGTGTAGTCTTCCCAGCACCTATAGAGAGACAAACGCACAAAACTTATAAGGAAGTATTAAGCAAAATGGTTTATTAGGTGCATTTTTCCAATGATGTAAAACAGCATGCAATAATTAAGAGAGTGGATAACAATCTGGTCTTGGACCGGGACAAACAAACAAATGTCTGAGACTATAATCTCATTTATAAGCTCATTAACTTTGTGAGTAATACAGATAGTCTCTCACCGAGGTACCCTGTGATGATGGTGACAGGAATCTGTTCTGCAGAAGGACCAGGCGGGGTGTCGATGGGCACCAACTCTGGGCAATCATCTTCCTCCTCCATCACTGTGCCATCCATGCCAGAAATAATGTTTGTCAATAGGGACACAAGATGGATCTGAACAGATCAATCAGAAACACATTTAATAAATCGATATATGAGCAGGATTAAAGACTTCAAGTTACACACACAACACAAGAAAACAACCTATGAACAGAAACACATCCGTTACATTTATTTCAAACGCACCATACATTCACATAGCTTACTGTGATATTTAGACGAATTTATTATTTGTCAGTCATAAAGATGTCCCTAAATATTCAGCAAACAAGACTGATGAACTGGGATTTTGGTTGCATTATACTCGAAAACAATCCTTACCAGTCTAAACAACTCAGAAAACTTGCTCACTAGTTGGTTAAACAAGTGTATAGTAGGTTAACTGAATGAGCATAGCTAACATTTAGCATAGCCGTTATCCCCTCCTAACACCTGCTCAATATGCCACGACCACAAAGCAAACAGACTTTGCTTGACTTGCAAAACCTGTAAACAAATTACCTGATTGCTCTTCTTACAGACGCAGATATTCAAAGTTTTCACCCCCAAAATGTTCTCGTCTGCTCTGGTGTTGCTTTACGTTTTGACAGCGTGCGACGCTGTAAAGACTCCGTTCAAGTACCGAAGCGGCGACAAAGGTTCCGCTTGCGTTAACAACAGGCGGGGCAGAAAGTCTGCAGGAAGGAAAGATCAAAAAAAAACAAAACATTAAAGTTAACCAACGAAGAAATTATAAAAAATAACAAAATGTTCCTGATATTTTGCCCCAGCTGCAGTTTCTCAGGTCAGACTAATCTTGGTGTGATGACAAGAATCAACCGCAAGAGGGTGACGAAAACCACTTTACGACAGCCAGCGCCGCCCATACGTCTGCTTTAATCTATATGTATAACTTAAACTATAAAGTCAAGGTTGAATACCACAGGCCTGCCATTGCCGTGACCTACACACCACTCTATGACAATAATGCAATAAAACACACAATACTTTCATAAAATATTGCAGGTTTTTTTTAAATGTAATAACATTCTTGTTATAGTGATATTTAACAGATTTATTTTTTAATAACCAAGGTTGCAATAAGGTATCTATACACGGATTAATGAATATCACAAGCCTTCAAGTCCTTTGAGAAATAATATACATAGGCTAATGTTAAGTAGCTGTCATATTACAGAATACAAAGAAATATTGTATTTATAAGCTCTCTTTGTGTGCAGATATGCAGATATAATATATGCTATGTGATATATATTTGTGAACTTGGAGGTAGTGTTATCAAACCTGGCCGAGCAATGCTTTGGGGTCCCCCGGGAGAAAGAGGAGGAAGTGGTTAAAAACATGTTTTTCTTATTGTTACTTCACTTGGATGTTTGACCTTCACTGTGCAGAATGATGTTTATGCAGAGTTTGAAGGCTATTTATCTAGTTACTCCCCTTAATCTGAGTTGAATATGTGAACTAGTTTGGAAACCAACCATGGTGCAACTTCATTAGTGTACAGGTGTGAAGTGAAAACCTGAGACCTATAGAAAAGAGAGTACCTATATTTGTGTAAAACATGTAGAGTTAGGGATGCGCCACATGACTCTGACACATGACAACTTTTACGAGTATTTGATTTTTTTCTCATCAGAAAATGACTTTATTTTGTCCCTCACTCTTACTTCCACTTGAACAGAGAGTGTGTGTGTGTGTGTGTGTGTGATTGAGGGAGCGAGGGAGAGAAGAAGAAGAAGAAGAAGAAGAAGAAGAAGAAGAAGAAGAAGAAGAAGAAGAAGACGAAGAAAAAAAACCAAAGCTTATCTCGGCAGCGAGGGAGCGCGCGTGTCTCACTTCCAGCCCGTCCCGTCATCCCCTCCCACCCTCGCGCCTTCAGTCGGTGTCTGCCCCCCCCCCCCTCCCTCTCTTTCTCTCGCGCGCTCGCTCTCCACGGGATGGCTCAAATCAAATGCGGAAGTTTACACCCAGGAAAGCTGCTGCTGCCGCCGCCGCCGCAACCAAGATGAGTGTTGACATGACAGTTGAGCTGTGAGCGAGGAGAAGCAGCGGTGCGTCGGCGACAGCGAGGCGGCGAGACCGCGAAGAAAACACCGAAGCCAGCGCCGCTGAACTGGACTTCAGACCCCGCGTATGGCTTCTTTGGGCAGCGCGGAGCGACGGGCTTTCGCTCTGAAAATCAACAGGTAAAGAAGAATATACCATAGGAAGCTTTGGTTGTTGTTTTTTTTTTGGCACAGTTAGTTAATAGGGAGTGAATGTGAACTCTTGGTACCTCCCGAGAGCTATGGGAGGGAACCTCTTGACAGTTGGAAGGGATACCACAGTGGAGCATGCAGCCACATGTTGTGAATGTTAATGATAGTTCACTCAGAAGGGGAAGAGAAAGCAGCCCGGAGGATAATAAACAGCCTTTCTACAGCCGACTTTTCCTGAACTTTCCTAACTTTTGCTAGTAGTAATTATAACAGGACATTTAACTTCTGGTAGGCTAATAGTGACAGCCACGTGATCAATTACCAACGCATTCGCTTCTCTCTTGTAGGCTCCTTATTTACATAAAGTAGCTAATACATTGAAGTGGTAAAACAGTCCCGAACATGCTACACCAAGTTGACAAATCCAGATCCTCATGAGGAAACTGATTCTATATCTACTGTTTCTAATATGATCATTTCCTGTGGTGTGTAAGGTCCTTCTGAGAGCTGCTGTGAATGAGCAGGGATGTGGTCATAAGTTCCTGCTGTGACACTGGCCAGGTGTGGAGGAAGTGTGTACATGGAAGTCTATTGTGCACCGTGCCTCCTCTGTAGTGCGACTCATTAAAACAAATAGAGTAATACTTCCTATGATTAGCAGCACAGGCTTATAAAGCCTGTCTCTCACAATGCACTTGGGTTCATTCACACTGTGGAGGTGGATAAGGGCAGAGCGGGTGCACAGATGAGTTTCGGTCAAATTTGGCATTGGTGGACGAGGAGAAGGCAAAATGTTTACCCTCACTTTAGTTTTTATAGTCCACAATCTGCAATGTTTTAACCCCTGCTTTGATCCTCCCTTTAAGCACTCCAATTTCCTTGTTTCTGCAGCTTTTACCTCATTAATGTGGCGTCTAAAACTTTGTAACTTGTACTATACTTATGATGTATTCTCTTACATGAAGAATGTTTGTTAATTACCACTGAAAATGTTTCTGAAAGAGGTTTTAACTAGGGCTGCGACTAACAGTTCCTTCCACTATTGATTGATCTGCTAGTTTCACGATTTATTGATTCAATGTTTTGTCCATAAAATGTCAGAATACAGTGAAAAATGTCAGAACACAGTGTCCCAGTGCTCAAGGTGGCACATGCTTACATTCGAAAAGCTGAAACCGGAAAAATATTTTTTGTAATTGAAACGATTAATCGATTATTAAAATAGTTGCAGGTTAATGTCTCATTTCAGCTCTTGTCCAAAGCATTAGATTTTTTTACTTTCACATTTTTTTGTGAGTGTAAAATCTTCTGTCCACCACCACCACCGTGCAGCATACTCTTGGTTTTAATAGCCAGGAGGAATCATGGATACTTGCTGTGCAGAGCTGTGCAGAGCTGAGCTCAGCTGCAGAGGGATGTGAGGGATCTTGGGTCACGGCCCGAATCCGGTGATGAGCCAGCAGAGGGGCTGGTTAGAGGAATGTGTGGTTGCAAAAATGTTTAACAGCACAGGCAGTGAGTGATGATGCAATATGCACAATTCACACTCATTGACAGTGGTTCCTTGAGCTGTTTTTAATATAAAACCATTTTTATATTGGCCTCGGCAGCATTGAATAGATATTCTGTAAGACAGCTATCTGAAAATAACAACATTTCCGGCTGTTTTATTTTGTGCTTTGTTTTGTTGTTATTGTAATGTTATGCACAGCACATAGGTACAGATAATAATGCCAGCACCTCATGGAAGTGGACATTTTAGGTCTAACGCCAGATAGTGTATGTCTGCTTTGACACGTGATTTTGGCCTGTGTTATGATAGCGGACAGTAGAGAAGTGACAGGAAGTGAGGGGAAAGAAAAGAGGGATGAGATACAACAAAGGTCCCCTGGCCTGCCCAGTTGATGTTGTGATTACATGGTCAGCGTCTTCAACACCTAGGCCAATAGGACACCCCGATATGTGAGATATTAAAGAATAGGTCCAACATGGGACCCAAATTGGGGTGCATTTGTCAAACAAACTGCTAAATGATGTAGTATGTGCAGGGAAACAGCCTGGATAATCATGGCCACAAAAGGCAGACACAGACGAACCACACTGAAAAAGAGGAACAACTGTATGTAGCAGGCTGGAAAACGCAAAACCACGCAATGAGACACATTCTCACACTCAAATATTCTATATGTGCTCATCAGCAGTTCTTCTGTCGATGTATCTGTATCAGGACGGAGTCTGAACGAAATCCTGCACGCTGTGTCGCTCCGGTTTCACTTCGCTTTTTTTTTTCATGGCAGTTTCAAATCAGGAAATGTGTGTTTCTTCATAAGCTCATAATAAAGGGGAATGGAAAAGAAGTCACAATAAGCTAACACAATAAGTGCGGAGCGGAGATCAGTTTTGGCGAGTGGATCAAAGGTAGCTGAACACACGCGCTCTACTGTTGTACACGACGTTTCTCTCTAGCATATGGTAACAGGTGTTGAGGACAGCTGTGGACATGGGGGCCTCTGTCGTTCAATACTCTTAAGTGGCAGGAGGATCCGGCTTGAGTTGCATCTGATTTCCTCTGGGCTCTGGTTAATGGCATCTGTTAACCCTCATGACGGGTGGGTAAAAAAAACGCACAAAGTAGCTCCCCAACAAACACTTCATTAATGACTTCCCCTGTGGTTAAAACATTTAAACCCAGCTAGAAGTTAAAGTTAAAGAAGTCCCTCCCACCTCATTTCATTTTTTTCTCGCCTGTGACCTGAGTCCTGCCAAATGACCACTGTGTTTGTGCGTACCTCCCTCTGACAGGAAGCTGAGCCGTGATGTTGCTGATAGCAGTAAGACCCATTAAGTCTGGAGACACATGATAGTATGAGACACACAGTGGGGACATCCCTTTGGTCTGCCCCCCCTCCTTGTCATGTACACCACACCGCTCTCTGTTTTCCTGTGTTTCTTTTTGGCTTCAGATGAGGCAGAAAGGATTCATGGGAGAAGGGAGAGTTTTTTTTTTTAAGGCTATAACATGCAAGCTAAAGGATCCACCCACCTCTAGTAATTTGACTTGATAATAATGATGATAATAGTGCTAATAGTAGACTGTCTGGCTGAGCAGTGTTCCCTGTGGGAGTCATGAGGAGAAAATACAGATAATCGTGAGTAGAATTATAGATTTGGCTATCTGGAGCGGGGGTGGGGGGGCTGTAAGAAGCAGTGAAACTGCAGTTTTAGAGCTGGAAGAAATGCTTGCCCAATGATTTGAGAAATGCTGACTGGAACGCACCGCACACACACAGCACGGGCAGGCCTGCCATAGACAGCATGACGTAACAAAAAGGGGCCAACCTCTTTCTATAGGGAGGGGAGGGGATGAAACACTATGGAACCCACAATGAAATTTCTGTGCATCCTGAGAGCTTTTAGAAATCATCCATCTTTTGTGCATGTACATATTTTAAGACATACTCCTTTAGCATGGTGCGATATAATTATAATGTCACAGGAACATAAAGCAGCTGTTTGGCAGCTGATGATATCTAGTATTCACATTAAATTGCTATTCACAGCTTCATGTCTAACATCATTACTGACAGATTAGAGGTATGTTTGACAGCTCATAAATACTTGAAATAATGGGGTTGCACACAAAGCTACTTTATCAAATGTTATTTCATTCTGATTAATGATGAAACATTTGTGGCCCAGTGGCCTTCCTCATTGTTTTTAGACTAAGGGACAATTTCTTTGGATTATCCAATTAACACAGTGCCACAGTGGACACGAGGTCAGTGGTTATAATAATGTCATAACCATTGATCTATAAAGGAAATCATTAATATAGCTAATTCAGTGTTTTACAGCTAGTAAAATAGGCTGGCTAATCTAACAACGCTTAGTTTTTTGTAATATAGGGACTAATGAAATTAATAATCATCCAGATATTGATTAGTGATTAATTATTATACTAATAGGTGCTATGGCATGACCTAGTAATGCTTTATCCGTTATCAGCCCTGATTCATAGCTGGAGTTTGCTGTCAGTTGTAATTCTGGCTCTACGTCGACTCCCCGGTAGCAGCTGTTTTAAGAGCGCCGTCCTCATCAGTGTTGATTTCCTCTTGTAATTATATGTCACCAAAAAAATAAGACAGGTAATTATTGTCATCAGGCTTTTTGTTTGACTAGGAGAACGCTTTCCTAATGGCAATTTAAATGTTCCATCGCAAAGAGGGAGCATGTATTGACATTTTGACATTTTCTGTGGTTTAGCTTGAGATGATGTAGATGATGTTGTGATACCAGTGTCGATAGAGCCGATAATGATTCGCTGATGCTTAATCTGCTCACATTCATAAATCATCAGATTTAAAGCCTGACAGTAAAGAATATGCCTCTCGGGGAATGCCACTATGGTCATTGTCAGAGATATCAGACCTGATGCCCCCCGATGAGGCACAAAATTCCCAGAAGCTGCTTCCAAGACCAAAGCAGTCGACTTCAGTAACTGTTACAGGACAAGATGCTGTTACTGTGTTTCGCTGAACTCTTCTTATTCAGTCTTTCTTGACCTACATTCAGCAGTGCACTTGTCCTCTGTTTCCTCGCTTCTAACAGCATTGCAGGTATTGTTGACAGCCAAATATTTGTCCCCTGTGTATTGTCTCTGGGTTGAGCCATTGTAATAATTCCTAACGTATTCAGTCTCAGTGGTTTCATTAACAAGTCGTTGCTTTATACCAGGCTTACGACACAAGCTGCTTTAGCTATCGTTTCACCAAATTCGGCAGCTTTGGTTTTACGTAACAAAGGATGCCAAGACACGGGCCCGTTAAAGAGAATGACAGATGCTGCCTGCTGTGACAAGCTGTTTGTCCACTAGTGGTAAAATAATGTCTGCTTTGCTCTGCTGGCAAGAGCTGATTACTGTTTTACTTGCCTGGTCTTTTTATAGACAGGCCCTGAATGTGTGTCAGTGTATGCAAGGAAGCAATCCCATGCAAATGTTACTTGCATGAGCTTTGTCTCCCCAATAGCAATGAATGATATAGAGGGAGCGCGCATATTAGTGCCGGAGTGGTAATTGTCTCAGTCTGTACACAGGGTAAGGGAATGTTTCTTCAGAAGTCAAGTTATGAGGATGTTT
This sequence comes from Nannoperca australis, assembly GCA_036023655.1. Lineage (NCBI taxonomy): Eukaryota > Metazoa > Chordata > Actinopteri > Centrarchiformes > Percichthyidae > Nannoperca > Nannoperca australis. Next base: position 15,027 of record JAVQJD010106284.1, read on the forward strand.
AACGGGGTTTAAATTGCCTTGGGTAAATGCTCGATACCACAGTCTGCCCTTGGGTAAGAAAAGGCGTTGTTGTTCGGTTAGATTTCTCTTTCCTTCTTTCTTTTTTGGTCAGAATAGAACCATGAAACTCATGCAACGACTATCCCAGCTGCATATGCTCTCTACCATAAGCCTGTTTCTGGTGCACTGGCTATTATAGTTAAAACAGCAGTATATAACATTAGAATTCCATTAATCTCAGCAGTACCCCCAGTTCCTCTGCCGTTCTCATGCCAAGGCGACACGTGCTAAAGCCAGTCTGACCAAAGAGGAGATTTCTGAGGCGGAAGTCAACTCTGGCCTCCTCTTCCAGACGCCTGGCGAGGTGGGGCTGCGAGGAGTGTCGGTTCTTGTGTTGACCCGAAGCTTTCTGGAGCTTTAGTTTCTCACTTGCAGACCCCTTTAAGCTCTACAAGCTTATGTGCGTTGACACGTTGCATTACGAGGAGTAAATCGGCACATTTCTTTTAGACATTTGTAGTGTATAAAGTGCGTGTGTGAAGAGACTGTTAAGTTGTTGATGTGCAGGTGCAAGGTGGGATGTGTATATATGAGATCCCTCGACAACCAAGTTCTATGTGGCGTGCAACACGCAAACATACAGCCATCAGGTGTTTCAGGAGTGTTTGTACAGTATGCACCACCCCAGGCTGCAGTCTACCTGCTGAGTTAAATAATGGTTAAATATACATTGAAAACTGTGTAGGAGTGACTTTTACACCAGACCATATTATTTATCTTATATTTTTGATTTTTTGTTGGTTTTTAGTTTTTACATCTTTTGTGATGTTTCTTTCCTGCACCTTGTCTTGATTTCTTTTTTTTTTGAATGACAGTGGAGCAGCCACAGTATGTGTTGAGATAAAACGGCGTTGCACTGTTGGACTTTGCTCTTTGTGGAAATGTGTATACTGTCCTCCCACCCATGCTTTAACCTTCCCTTGCATTCAGTTATTGTATTGACTCAGCGTGTTATGTGATTCACAGGAGGGGCAGGGCAGTGTTACAAAACAGAGTGTGCATGAATCTTGGACTCAGATACAGAGTTTTCTATTAAATTGAACTGTAAACTTGCTTTTGTTCTTGAAAAGCAAACTGGTTTGATGATTCAGTTAGTTTTTAGAGTTTCAGAGTTTTCAAGCTGTCTCGCAGATATTACATGCTTCATGACTCTGCAGCCTCAGTGGCTTTGACATGCTGGCATTCCTCCTTTGCACTGGTGTTAATGGGTTTGTGGTGGTAATTAGTAACAGGGCCTGTTGTAACGGCCATGGGGACTTAATGAACCCATGAGTTTGACCACAGGGGTAGCGGTAGGGAATGTGACCCATTTACTCAAGTCTTGGCCCTCTAACTCCCCATGTGTGGCAATGTTGCAATAAACTGTTTCTGACACTAGCACACGCACAAATACATATAAAAGCAGTTTTAACACAAACAAAAAACATACATACACACACACACACACACACAGTAAACATACACACAAAACTGGCCTTTTATCAAGAAACTGCAGAGAATATAGCAGTTATTGCGTTTTAAAGGTCTCACAAAAAGGCATAGACATGCATTAGCATTAGCAAAGATATTAAATGTGGGCAACAAATTGGGACACTTTGTTCTTGTGATTCTCCCTTCTTTTTGGAGAGGGCTACAGGCAAACACACACACACACACACACACACACACACACACACACACACACACACACCATCTACCCAGTATATTTGAATACTACTCCATTCCTATGTCATGTTGATTTCATGCTCAGTCTGACCCTTAAATCAGGACACCATATTTATTCCACTGCCTGTATGGCTGCCAGCATGACAAAGCCAGCAGAGATGTGCTGCTGTAGAGAACGAACAATGGTTTGAATGGAATCACCATGACTGACCAATGCAAACTAATGCGAGTAGGAACAATGGTGGAATTGCTGTTGCATCTTTCATTAAGATACACTGTGGGCATGTTGTTGGAATTGTAAAACGTAATTTTTTTTACATGAGTTTCTAGATGTTTTATTTAGATGTCTGACTCTATACAAATACTAACCTTCAAATATCCCAAAGATTATGTACATTTGTCGTAACTATTATACTCTGCCTCCCGAAAACCAAACCTTATGAATCTGTATGTGTTTCCATGTTTCGTTCCAGGCACTCTTCTGCAGAGATCAGACGAAACTTCGGTGGGAACCATGGCTTAAATCACAGCCGATCCAACTCCAACGCTTCGGCCTCAGTGTACCTCACTATGGTGAGTTTTCTCTTCTAAAAAAAGATACCTTTGCCTTTGGAATTGAGTCATTTTGTATCCGACAGGTATTCATCACTTTATCCAGGATAATGAAAGGAATAAAAGCAACTATCTAACATGTTGAGTGGGTTTAAGGAGATAAGCAGACTAAAAATTATTACTTTTTATATAATTTTACCTCACATAACAGTGATGTAATGCTAGTTGAAGAGAAAATCATACACTGACTAGAACGTCAGTGGAGTGGTTTCCTCTAATGCTGCTCTCACATAGCTTTAGTGTTTGTGCTTACACCACTAAAGGGCTATAAGCATATCGTCTTCACATCCTCTTTACTGTCATTGGTTCCACAAATGTCTGACTCAGTGTGGTCTCTAGTCCTGAAGATTATAATATGAATCATAGAAATTCTGCCACAACACAAGTTACTACTTTTGCAAAAACAGCTGTCTGCATTTCTGCAAAAGAGCTGAATTGTTTTGAGGAAGAATATTTCTTCCTCTTATAATAGATGAAATAAGAACTTGGTCATGGCTTAACATGCTTTTATTAAAAACCGGGCTGACACTGCCTGTTCTTTGATTAAGCAGGGTTTGGAAAACCTACTATCCCTTCGTTTCTGCAGAGGATTGAATGTCATTATGTCAAGTTTTCTTGCCTCTTCAGTTCGAGTGGTTCCTGCTCTCGCAAGCAAGCAGACAGAAAGATGCACAGTAATCCTTTGCAAGGATTTGTTCCCACTACACTCGTATAGTCTCTCTGCAATACCCTCTGAACATCTGTCTCTGCCTCCCAGATTCATATATTTCTCTTTCAGCCTTCCTGCTTTTTTCTATTTCTGTCTTTCCCGCACAACTCTTCTCTCTCAGCCCCGCATCTCTCTCATTTCAAGTTTTCTAAAGCTCTTAGGCGCTAAGTCTCCTGACATATCTGTGGGCCTGACTAACTGAGCTCAAGTCCTTTTTGATACTTTCCCAGTGATGATCCTTGAGCTTGTCAGCTGACAGGGTTTGAGGAGGAGTATTTGGACCATCCACCCCGATTGTAGCATGCAACACGGTTAATCTCTAACCTGCTCGGGAAATGGGTCAGTGCCTTGGCTACTGACTGGCGCTGGATGGGGCCTGCTTACCTTGCAGCTTACACGGGCAAATCTTTAATATGGCCGGATTTGGGATGCGGGAGAGGGGTTTTAATACTATAATCTCCGGGATGATAGTTTCCCATTATTCAGCAGTCGTGTCTAGCACAGGGATGAGGGAGGGATGTTTGTTGCTGTTGTTGTGACGTGGATCACTTTTGTTGATTATCGCACTTCTCTCTCTCCCTTCGGTCCAATATTTTCAGTGCTTAAATATGTGGAACGTTGACTGATCTGTGTTGCTTGTTGTAGGTTTAATAAACAAATTGAGAGATTAAGAGGAAAAGCCGCGTGTGTGTGTGTGTGTAAGCAGCATGCACGTGTATATCTCTTTAGTTTCTCTTCCTGTCTGTTGAAACACCAGTTGATGGAGGGACGCCTCGCTGATGTCACTTCCTTCAATGTCTTGTGGTTTCTCAGCTTCAACTCTGATGCTCGAAACTGCTTTCAAAACATTTTGTGGGTTCCAACAGTCCGGCTCAGCTTAAGCATTTTCTTTGCTAGGCTACAAACACCTCTTCTACTTTTGGTAATGCTGATTGTGCCTTCTCAGATCTTCTGGAGGTCTTAGCTTCTAGGAATATGGGGATCAGTTTAAAGAGATCTGTGCACTGCGTTGTGGTTTGGTTTCAACAAAAAAAGCATTCAGTAGGTGTACACTGAAGGTCCCATATCCGGAGTGCGCCATTTTGTACGCTTCCTTTTTTGTGCAGTTTTCAGTTTTCAGTTTTCAACCGGGTAAGTCTCCAATATCCATGCAAGCATACGAGTTGTCTTTTAGTGAGACTTTAGAATGAGATAACTGGTAAACATGATTGTCTTAAATATCAGATTTTAGGTCAAATGTGACGGCATTTTGTAGGAACATTTGTTTACCATTGTTCATCATTGTTTTCCGTCCCTGCTCATTTTTGATAATGCACATTGAGAACAATGATGTTGGTAAATGCATATTGTTTGTTAAATTGATGAATGTTACTTAAATAGGGCCCCAATGGTGATTGATATAACAGTTATTGGCTTTGAAAATGTATACATTTTAATGTAAATTTTTTTTATTTTATTTATCTATTGTTACATGTGTCTGCACAGAATTTTGTCAGTTGTAGATTGCAATGTTCCCTACAGGTATAGGTAAAAACTAATTTCATTCTCGTAAATAGTTACAAAGGTGTCACCTTTATAATCACCAGTGAATAAACGGATACAAAGTCTGGCTGTTGATTTGGTAAGGAGAGGTTCCTTGCGAGCTCCTCTCATGACTCCGCAGAGCAGCATGCCTCTGATCAGAGGCATGCATAGATTTGCATTCATTTGTTTTTGTAAGCCTCCATACACGAGAAAAAAGGCCATGCTACAATGATTGTTTGAACTTTGAGGCAGAGAGCCAAAGAAATGCCTATACGCAGAATGCTGCTGGTGTAGAGACACTGTTGAAGTTCATGCCTCCTCTTAAGAAAGAAGGAGCTGAATGTTGCATCTGTACTGTTAGGCCTATCATTTAAGATAACAATGATACGGTTGTTCCATCTGGCGATCTGCGTATGCTTTCCTTCTTGTGTTGCATGCTAACCATTAATAAATGTGGTACATTTTGCTCTGGAGTGCTCGGCGGAGAAAAATACCCCTTAGGGTGTAATGATGTGCAAAAACATGTCTGAAGGCCAAAGGAATTTGCTCTGCTTTTAAAAGTTGAGTACAGCAGTGACTCACCTTGTTGCTGCAGTTATCTCTACCTCTTCTCTGTGTACATATTTATTATCTGTTGATGTGTATGCCAATTGCTTGTTTTGGCTGTGTATTTTTCTCTGTCTCCTGTACACATACTTTCTCTCATATTCAGTCTTTCGCACACGACCTGCTTGTCATGCAAATGCTTCCTGTGTGGGACAGTGTGTGCGTGATTTAAATAAAAAGGCAGATTTTCTTTCTTAACACTGTGTATTGTATATGTTGAGAGGGTTTGAGAAGACGGTTTGGAAATCTTACAGTATGACATTGCAGTATATATTTATTTCCAAGCCTTGTCTTTGCCTAAATCAGCCACTGCCTGCAGACTGTAATCAGATTGGCAGTCTGCCCAGTTTGCTGCCACTTTTCACAGAAACACCTGCTCCATGCAGGTCCCCCTTTTGTAACCATGGCCAGCTGAGTGTTATCTCATCAATTGTGTTTTTTTTCCTGTGAGCTCTCTAATGATGAAAAGCATGTCTATTCTTCCCCTTTAAGTGCCAGTGGGAATTTATTTCAGTCTGTGCACTGATGATTTGAACAATATATACTCATTCAAAGACCCAACTGAAAATTTCAGCCCATTAGCTCTGTATATAAAAGCCATTACAGTCTTGTCTTTGATCTACTGTTTCTCTGGAGTGAGTAGGCTGATAGAGTTTCTGTCTAAAAATAGGTTTTCAGAAAAAAAACAAACGCCTGGCTGTCTGATACAGGCCAGTTTGTTCCAGTTTCTATTTATGTATGTGCTCCAGTCTTTTGTTCTTCGTCAGGTATGAGCTATTAGAAAATAGTCATGATTCAACATGTTTGGTCCCACCTCCATTGCAAATTTTTTTTTTTTTCCTCCTCAGTCTTTCTCTGTACTCTCTGGACAGGGCAAACTCATCAATCAGCATTTAGCTTTTCACAAACGATTAATCTCAATTTACCTCATCAGACTATTCTGAGGCAGTGTCTTGGTTTGCTTTACATATATGCTTTTCTGGCAAATAATTCATATGTCACACTTTGTTAGTCTCCTTAAACTGCACTTAAACAAGTATTACTTCCTATATGTTCCTCATATCATGATATTTGGTGTAATGTGTCCTAATTCTTCCCTTGCTCCAACACCCCTTCATTTTGCAGCCTCCGTCGTATGAAGCGGTGGAGCCGTTGGACCTGGAGGAATTCCTGATGTCCCAGTTAAGGAGTGGAGACTCAGCCCTGATGCAAGAGCTTGGAGACTTCCCCGACGATGACCTGAAGGTGGAGCAGGTGGAGAAGGAGTGTCGCACTGTTCGACACTCTGTCCCCCAAGATGGGTGGGTCACTCACGGGATGTCTGACCACATTGATTGACTACAGAAGAATCCCCACACACTCTGACTAAACAAACCCTCCCTAAAATGAAATTGGCAAGCTGTTAGTCCTGTTTTGATAAAACATAGTCCAGAAAGGATGTAAAAAAAGTGAAAATTTAATCCAGAAGACGTTTCTCCTTATTGTCACTACCTTGCTATTTGTTAAAAGTCAGTCAGTCTTCACGCATTCAACCACTGAATTTCTGTTTTATAATAATCTTGGCAGACTCACTTCCATTCTGAGATGTTTCTCACGTCCAGCTAGAAAGGTTAATCTTGATACTATATGTCTAGCAACATTTGAAAACGGTGTTATGGAGAGCTTGACAAGTAACTTAATAAGAGTAAAGAAATTGGGTGGACAATAATGACTACTTTGTTAATAGTAGCAGTCATTTAAAAAAATACCTTCAGTGTTGTCAGTGTAAAAGTATTCTATCATCACGTGTTATCTTAGTTTATTCAGAACATTCGCGTGTCCCGCACCTTGACCATGAAGTACAGATTAAGATAGAAGAGGAATGTCAATTTTCCAGTTGTCTGTGAAGGTTTGCATGCGTGTCTGCACAAGAATGTGTGTACATGTCTTCTTGACCTCCTCGTCCCTGTCTTTGTAGAGCGGATTTGGATCCACACGTGAGAGACTGTGTAGAGAGTTACACCCAGCCGTGGCTCGTGGTCTCCAGAAGGTAAATTTCCTCCTACAGAAACAGAACAGATACAGTCCGTGTGTTCAGGACTCTGAGTGGTATAGCTGTTTGGTTTCACATAGAGTAGAAACCCTGACAGATACCTTAAAATGAAAAAACTGAATCTATTTTTGTTTAGAAATGGAAAACTAGAGGTTTTAGTGGGGAACTAATACCTAATAGGATGTTCTCTAATCTACAGTGTTTATCTGTTTGTTGCAGACACTCGTGTATATGTCAGGGTATTCCAGGCCGCAGTATTTTAACCAGAGAAATAATATCTTCACCGGTATTTTAGCTGTCTCAGGTGTCAACTGTCTGCGAAGTTGCCTGAGCCTGTGAAAAAGGAAACAAGAGGCCTGAAAGAGCCTGATAAACATTATACACTGGGTTTTCCTGTCTGATACATTGTAGTGCTTGCTCTATCTCTCTCTCTCTCTCCCACACACACTCACACACAATACACACACTGTGCTCTGTAAGGCTTCTGTTTTTTGTTGTTATCTAGTTTGATTAGAAGTGCAGAGGTGTATCAGTTGTAAGAATACATGTTGTGTTTGATGTGTGTGTTGCTGTCTGGATCTTTGAACTTGTGTGTGTGTGTGTGTGTGTGTGTGCGTAGGTGTCAGGGAGATGGCTGGAGCGCATATTCGGAGCGAGCAGGCCTAACCAAACTTCTTCAGAAACAGACCTTTGAGTACGACGTCCAGCCAGAGAACCCACAGAAGCCAGTAAGACACGAAAACACAGGCAACCATGCATTCAACACACACACACACACACACACACACACACACACACACACAGTCAACCTCTGAAGTTTCAATGATATATATATATAGAAAAAGAATTAAGATAAATTAACCAACAAATCTTCAATGTAAGAAATGCTTATTCAAAACTGACTCTTTCAAAATCAAGGACATTAACTAGGTTTCCTACATAGTTTTTCTTAACCGGTGTCTTAACCAACAATCTGTTACTCAATAAAGGAGAAGTAGCCTTCATAAAAAAAGTTACAGTTCTGATACAGCCTAGTATACATCTTTTGTATTAACAATATACATTTTAAAAGTCCAAATTTAAAGGAATAATTTGACTATCAAATCAATGCAAAAACAACAAGATACCTCATTTAATTATTAATTAGTGAGCTTCATTGGTGCTGTTTTTTTGAAAGCTTTCAGTCTTTATGCAAAGCGACATTTTCTCCATACTTAACTTCTTATCTAAATATTGGCAAGTCAGCAAATAAGTGTATTTCCCAAAATGTGTTTCGGAACAACAAGAAAAGCTACTTTCCGACTTTGTCCTTGAATGCTAATGTGTTGCACTTAGTTAAAGTTTCTTTTGTGAGATGGAGACCATTAAGCAAGAGCAGTATGGTAGTCCATACTGATCAAGGCCTGAGAGAGACCACAATGCTGAATGTGAAATGTGCGGGAGGGGGTGGGAGACTGGTGTGGGGGATGCTTTAATAATGAATACAACAGTGTTTTGTTATTCCCATCAGTCTTTCCACTGTGGCAGTGGCTCTGTCAAGTTTTTAGCCTGGCTTGCACAGAACTAAACCTGGATATCATAATCTCTTATCACGTCTATGTGTTTAGCCAGACAGTCAGAGAGATGTTGTGGTTAAATAGAAAAGAATAAAAATGTTCTTGTCTACTAAATCAATAGCTTATGTCTGCATGGCTCAGGTTTTTGCTTTCATTATGGATCCCAGCCTCAGTACTCCACTCAGCCAAGTTCCCATCCTCTCCCACTTCCCTCTCTAGATCTTTTGTCTCATAGTGGCAAAATACCTAGCTCCCAGCATCAGGCAGTCCCAGCCAATCCAAGTCCCAGTCAGCGCCACTCCCAGCCTCTGGCAAGTTACCCAGCCACCCCTGGGTAAACCCACCACCCCCCCTACTGTCACCCCATCCTTGCCAATTCTGGTTAATCACCCAAACCAAAAATCCCTTATTACCGCCTTGAACTTCCCATGATCTACGTGCCAGAAAGAGAGTAACAGAGATGGGAAGAACAGCACTATTGTCTTTCAGCGCTTAATGGGTCTCTTCTATGGTCTAATCTGGTTTAGCAATAGCCCTGGGATCCGGATGTGATGGTCCCTTCACCAGGGTGGAGGCTCTGTCAGTCCTTGCCCGTGGTTGGAGAGCCGGGATGTGAGATTGATGGATGATGGGAATGAAAGAGACAAGAAGAAAGGGATGGCACCAGGGATTGTTCAAATCTGGATGTAGCATGGGAGCAGCAAGGTTATGCCCTGCCCTGTAGCTCAGTCTGAGTAATTCCATATGGTGGCAGCCTGGGAGAGCTCTTACTGATGCTCCAGTCACCTGATGTTACTACAGTTTAATGGTATTCATCACTAAACAGGAATTATACATCCGTCCTCCTGATATGTTAAATATCACTTGATATAATGTGCTTTTGTGCACTGGATGTCTAAAATGTTTCAGCATCTAGCAAGCTTGTTTTCCAGGGCTATTGTGGTTCTGGGTCAGCAAGCCATCAGCCTGCTGGGAGATCTCTGATTACAGAACTCGATCAGCTAATGTACAATGCATTGATATTACTACTGAAAAGTAACTCACACCACCCTATTATATGTCAAAATCCAATGGCCTTATTTCCTGCATTGTGGTGACTTGGTGAATTTTCTTTTGTACGGTACTATGCAAATACAGCAAGAAAACAGCATGTTTATAACAAAGAAGGAAGCACCTTGCTGATCATTGTTATATAAAGACGAATACCATTTAATTTTCTGTAGCATACAGTGAACATAAACACGAGCCTGTAGAGACTGTCATCGTCTCCAGGCCAAAACAGAAACTGTCTAGACTGCCCAAGTGCCCGTTAGCTGTTCATTGAGTCCGCTGACAACATTCCCACGGAGGCTACTTTTTCAACAGTGTATGTTGTTGACAGTTCATAAAATGCTATGGAAGTATAGAGTTGATATTTTGTTGTTAAAAATACATTATTGTTGAGGCAGATTGTGCAATTTGATCAAACAATGGGGGAAGGTTGGGAGGTTTAAAGCCATGGGGGGATCACTGGGGAGGAAAATCATGAATATCTTGGAAAGTTCAATTAAATCAGTGGCATGCCATTTGCTCAAACCCCATTTAAATAATGTTGTTTAAATGAGGAAGAACTGGCTTTGACTAAATCTCCATTAATATAGTATTCCTTACCCTGCACAAATTTTCTTTGATGTCTCGTAATAATTCCCTCTGGGTACTTTGCCTTAATACGCCCTTATTTTTCCTCATCCTTTGTTTTTCTCTTATTGCTCTCTCTTTCCCGCTCACACATTTCATTCCCCTCACCCTATTCTCTCTATCCTCCCCCACCTCTCACCCTGTCACCACCCTTACCCCTCTCGTTCTGTCCTTGCCCCAGGTCAAGTCTCCAACTCTAGTGGGGCTGAGTGATGACTCTGGCCGCACGCTGACCTCCTCCGACTTTAATTTGCGGTTTTTGACCCCTGACCAGAGAGTGGAGGGGCTGCTGGCCTACAGCAGCCACGAGGAGCTGGACCGCCTTAACCAGGAGGCACGGCAGGGGAACAGACACCCCGAGCTGTTTGCTCTGTACCCACCAGCGGACGAGGTGAGATATAGAGAGAGTTGGTACTCGAGTTAGTCTCTGTGTCCAGCTTTTACATTTTTAAGAAGCCATATACACAGAGATGCAGACTACAGGCCCATTGTGAACTTTAAAATATAATCAGTTCAACAAAAGAAGAAATTGAAATGTATATTTTTCAATATTATCTGGCACTTCATAGACAAGTGATTCACAAGAAATAATTCAGCAGATTACAACAAGTAGTTGCACGCCTTCTCTTCCTGTGTTCCATATAAAACAGGATGTTATAGAAGACTTTATAGACTTTATAGTCACAATTAATATTTGAAGCCAAATATTTGGGGAACAACTCAAAATGTAGCCATTCTTAAGAGGAAAGAGATATAAAAAGCATCTCCAGGTTACACCTTTCTTGCCTGCCAGTGAAATTACTTCTATACCTTGGGATGTGAATTATAATTTCACTTCCTCCCAACACCTGGGAATCTTTGTTTAAGCTCCTAAATCTCCTCCAAATGTAACAACTCCTCCATTTGTTTTTGCATGGTTTGAAAACCTTCTCTGCTATTGTATTCCAGGAAGATGCGGTGGAGATCCGGCCCATCCCTGACTGCCCCAAAGAACACACTGGAGATCGCATTCTGATCCGATGCCAGGCCGTCAAGTATGTCATACATTTTCATCATACTGTAGGAGGGGGGATTTAAACAGCTGTCCTTCTGTGTCTTGTAGAAGTTGGACAAGGGACCAACAGTTGGATGCGTGTTAAAGCAAAATGTTTATGAAAATGACCTTTGGCTTAGCATTTAACATGCAGTACATTCTTGTATGTCACATCTGATCACGACTTAAAAGTCTGAGCAGTTGTTTTAACAAGGCTTTGCAGTAGATGTGACAGACAGTGTGGGAGAGTGGATGAGTGCTGTGCATTGGTTGCTGTTGTTCTCCATAAAACCACTGTCCCTCCCTCTCTCTCTGGGATACTGTCTCTGTTTCTTTCTATCATTCATATACAAACAAACACACGCAAAGTTTCTCTGCCTTTCACTCTTGATCTCACTTGTCCTTCTTGCAACCCATTAAACTGCCAAATGTTCTCTGCTTGCAGTGGTTTGGCAACTTCATTCCTTTGTCCTTTAACCCTGAGTTCAAACATGTCATCGCTTACTGTAGTATATTTTGTCGCTTCCCAAAACGGCAATAAACTACAGGAATAAGTATTTTTTCCTCTTGCTATTATTCAATTTCTAATTTCTTTTTATTTCTTGGCTTCATAGGTTTGAGATTGACATTGAGCCCTTATTTGCCACTATGGCCTTGTATGACCTGAAAGAGAAGAAAAAGGTAAGAACACTTTGCTTCACAGTAGTCCTTACAGTTTCTAATGTCTAAAAACATGTTCCAGGAAATGTGTGCTGTCACCTTGCCACACACAGGGACAATGTAACAAACAACTTATAATAGCCCGACAGTAAATACCAGTTTGGTGAGGCTCATTATGTGTGTTTGTTGTGGAGACTGTGTGAGCACGGGCCCTGTTCATTGTATGTTTTTGAGAGTCTCCACCTTGTTACATGACATCGTTTTGTAGTGTTTGTGATTTCTAATTCTGACAGTGGCGATGTTAAGTCACATCAACAAAGGGAGCAACACGTGGTGACTTTTAATGAAGGCAAAATCTGTGGTCCGTGTATACCCAAATGCTATAAAAAACGAAAAATTACCATGTGTCACTGTGACACTGTGTTTTTTATTTTTTGGTGTAATGTTGCGAGAGGTAGCATCTCAGAAATGATGATGACGTGTACAAACATTTAGAAAAATGGACAGAATCACTGGTCACAAGTAAACTCTCACTAACACTGGCGGACTGAAAGCCATTTAACAGGAAGTTAAGAAAGTGACTTTGATGACATCACAAATTACAGTCCTTCTAAAATCTTAAAATATGGCATCAAAATGACATGTACAGAAACCCTTGTGTCGTGGTTAGGGTCTTGTGCCTCTTGTTGATGCTGGGAGGTCCCTCAGTTTCTTATGGCAGTCGGCGTGGCAGTGAGGGATCAGTGTAATCTACAAGGTTTTAGATCTCATCATCCTCACATATTTGTGCCCCCGGGGGTCGTCATGTTATGGTTCTATAACTACCAATACTGCGCCACATTTCCCAGTCGCCCATTTTGAGCCATGGCTGTTTGCATGTTTTCTGTGGATTTACACAGCTGGATAGTTTTTTTGGGTGAAGGGGCTTGACGGATTTAGCTGGTACTTAAGTGCTCATGGATCTCTCCGATGCGGCAGGGTTTTAGCCACTGGCCTTGCTCTCTTCTCAGCGCTGCCCAGCTGCTCTCTAACTTGTCAGCGGGACTGACAGCTCTAAGATGGTTTGCTGGGTAAAATAGGGCAATTTAATGCCCCGTAATTTTGAAAATGGCCTGTTTGTAAGCCGGCCTTTGAACAACACAAACAGTATCATTTGTGCACTGTGTGAAATTCTTTGCCTATATGTCGAAGAGTGTACTGTAAATCAAGTATATGTTCATTTCAGTTCTACTGATGTCACTCCATAAGAGCAGAACTAAAGTGTCACATTGTCACTGTGTATCTTCCTGCCTATTATGTTGTGCAGGTGCAGACTCTGGATTGTTAAAGAGCTCTGAAATGTGTCTCTGTTTGAGTGAAGGAGAAACTGTCTAGCTTGTTATGTCAGGTAGATTTAATTGTAGCGGAACTGTGAAACATTTGCTACTGACCCATTTATCTCTGAACTCTTCACGCTTTTTGACTTTCTGACTTTTGTTTTCCAACTCTCTGCAGTACACTTTTTCTTTTCTCTCTCTCCTCAAGAGTGTTATATTTTACTTTCGGCCACATTCCTGCTGCCTCTTTGCCTCATTTTCTCTGTTCCTGCATCCCTTTCTGTTGTCTCATGGGAATTTTGTTGCTATGTCTGTTTGTTTTTTGTTCACATCAGTTTTGCTGTTTCACATCTGCGAAATCTGCAGCAGATGTTCCTATAATTCCATATAATGCACTAGTTATTAATCACGCCTCTCTGGTCCATCAGCCAAGGTGCAGACACAGGATGTGACACAACAAGTGGCCTAATTATGATATATGATATTCATGGAGGATATAAACAGACAAAGGTTGTAGAGTAGACCTGCAAACAGTGCTCAAAGTAAAAAGAAATGTCTGCCACTCTCCAAGTTTACCACAGGCATTTTATTTCTTGTTGTGGTTATTCTGCAAGCTTAGTTTTGGTGGACTGTGACTGCAGCCCCGCTGGGAGGACACAGTGAATGATCAGAACAAGTGGATGCACGTTCATGGAGCTGTATTGGAGAGTGTTTGTGAGGGAGTAGCTAATGTCTGCAGAAGAATTTTGAATCAAGTTGTTAAAGGAATCTGAAAACTCTCCAGATCTTGCTAAACAGTTGGCAGCACTGGGATGGTTGCAGGTGTGCCCCAACAATGTGTGTCAGTCATTCAGATACATCGCCTCTGTGGTCTGACAAGCACGTAATGTTAAAAGGGGCTCCTACATTCCTCATGTTTCATTTAATCCAAATTTAGTGGTTTTAAAGGTTGAATGTTATTATGATGACCTATGAATGTTGAACTCAGTGGACTTTGTTTGACATGTTTGTTCTGTTGAGAAGCATAATATGCTGTTTAAGTCAGCTGGCTTGGATTATTGAGAAGTGATTTCTGTGATTCCAAGAAGTCATTTGTCAGTACGAGGTGGACTCCTCCGCTGCTGTCTTTTTGAGAACTTTCACTCTTGCGGTGAATGTGCCTCATGTTAAAGTGAACAGGGTCATTTCCTTCACAACATCTTTGCAGGAGTTTTGCTTTCTGGCTTGTTGGGCCGCTATTAACAAAATCAAATTTAAAACAAACCAAAAGTGATTGATCTAGAATACTTCTCCGAGTGTGTAACCTGATCACAGTTACTGTCTTGAGGTCCAGTTAACAAATCAGCCAAGTTTGGCTGCCTAGAAGTCTGCTTTGGTGTGGTCAGTGTAATGGAGGTCCTATGGGATAAGCAGAATGAAGGAGAGTGGTTAATGGCTTTCCAGTAAATAGGATCCCATGACACACACAAGGCCAGACCAGACCAGGACATATGGCTGTGTTCCTAGCCTGAGGTCAGTTTGAAAGGCGAGTATTGAAATGGTGGAGTGGACTGAATGGATGATACTCCAGGATCAGTCTTTGGTTTAGATGAAACCATTGTACCGGAGCCTCGATTCCTTCAATATTTCTTTGGAAAATATACCTTTTTTTTTAAGTGAGTGAGATTTTGTGTTTTATTATGCCCTGATGTCCGTAAAAGCTTCTACAAACAAAACCACCTTTGTGCTTTTGGTAAAGAGATGTTTTTTCTGGCTCTCAAAAGTTAAACTTTTCTGTCTCCCTCCAGATATCCGAGAACTTCTACTGTGATCTGAACTCAGAACAGTTTAAAAACTTCTTGAAACCTCACACCCCACATACGGATCATTCCACCCTGGCCAGATCTGCCATCTTCTCTATCACCTACCCTAGCCAAGATATCTACCTGGTCATCAAGGTAATAATGAAATCCATAGCACCTCTGAAAAAATACAAAGAACGGTATGTAGCAGAAGTAAAGGATTTGACTATTTTCCTGCTCACTTTAAATAATGTAGCTCTACTCCCAAATCAGTTTTATACACCCTGTAATTCAGTGCTGTGTTGCTTTTGTATCAGTTGCTCTTGCTATATATAAGCCGATGGCTAATGTACTTCCTGTGTGTGTTTTAGATTGAAAAGGTTCTCCAGCAGGGAGAGATCAGTGACTGTGCTGACCCCTACATGACAATGAAGGAATGTGACTCTACAAAGGTAACGTGGCAGAGCAACTATTTGTCATTTAAAAGTCGAACCACAAAGAAGATTTTGAGGTTTTAAGGTTGAAGGCATTTTGTAGCAAATTCTAAATTTTGCTTTTGGTCTTTCAGAACAAGGACAAGCTTGATAAGCTGCGAGGTCAGTCGGAGACGTTCTGCTACAGGCTGGGTCGCTATCGCATGCCCTTTGCCTGGGCAACTGTTAATATCATGGATGTCATCTCCACTGCTACAATAGACCGCGATGTCACAGACTCCGACAGCTTAAAAGGAGGTGTGTGCTTGTGTGTGTTTGTCTGAATGAGTGTCTTTACTTGACAGTAATATGTTGTGATGACTTGCAATCATTTGTGTGCATTTCCATAGATTGTGTGTATGGATCATTTGACCCATGACGCTTTGTTTTTCCAGGTAAATCCAGCAGCATTGACCGGAGAGCACAGCTTCCCAGGAGGAATTCGGAACGCTTCAATACCATTGATGATCAATTTTGTAGCATTTCTGCCTTCAAACCTGCCACCCTCACTATCAGCACCATCTTCAAACAGGTTGGACAACCACCCAAGCACAAAGAGAGGACAAATATAAAAAAAATGTGTTCCCTTGGAACACAAGGAGACAGATAGCTTGGCCTTGTCTCATTCTTTGATCAAACATACCATTTCATCAGGTTTTAGTAATGTTTCCACCGTGAAGCCATGACTTTGGATAAATGCTGCTAGAAAAGTGTTAAAACCATCTCTATTAGTTATCTTTGAAGCTAAGACTGCAACTTAGTTTTTGTTATTCTAACATTATATTCTGAGGTTTTATTTTGCATCCTGTCACCCTGGCGTTTCACCTCAGTTGGTAACGGGGGCTGGGTGTGTTTTGGTGTGTATGTCAGGAGGGAGATCGTCTGAGTGATGAGGACTTGCTCAAGTTCTTGGCTGAGATCAAGAAAACCTCCACTCCACAGAGGAGAGTCAAGACGATACCAGGTCATATTTCATTTTATTAACTGAGGGAATCATATACATTATGCAAATTAGGTGTTTTTGCTTTCTTGCAGAACAGTTGAGAAGATCGATACCACTCTCATGTCTGTGTTTTAAATATGAAGGGTTATGTGCTGGACAGTTTCTTGGCTGGGTGAAGTAACCTCCATGGAGTTTTGTTCAATTCAATTCAGATTTATTTATATAGCGCCATACCGTAACAAAGTCCCTTTTAACAGGTAGAAACCTCGAAGCAGAACCAGGCTCTAGGTGGGCACCAGTTGGGTTGATGGGGGTGAGACAGAGCAGGAGGAAAGAGAACATACTGTAGTTCTGTACATACAGTACAGTTCTACAACAGTCTACAGTGACTGTTGTCACCATGATCTTGCCATGCAACAAGCAGAGACTCCAGGAAGTTTCTGCACCTGGCCAAAAAATAGCTTAGCACATAACTCTGTGTAAAATCACATGTTGTTTTTACACTTTACGCATGTTTTGTATGAATTAAACAAATGAGACATAATTTGTTAATTAGAGAGCTGTAGCCAGGCTAGCTGTTCTTTATGCTAAGCTAAGCTATCCGGCTGCTGGCTGTAGCGTAATACTTCATGGGTAGACATGAGATTGGTATTGATCTTCTCAACTCTCAGCATGAAAGCAAAAGCAAAGTTGTAACTATTCCTTTAAAGTTTGGTTTGATTTTATCAGTGTGTGTCTGTTTGTGTATTGATTATGCAAAGAATTCAAATGGCATGACGTGATATAATATGATATATGCAGTATACTGTATATGAAGGTCACTGATTTGTGAATTTGACTTCTCTTGTGTGTTGCAGGTTCCATAAAACTAGACATGTCTCCAGTCCATGACACGCCAGTGGCATGTTTGTCCACTGAGCTCATCCCTCTGTTACCTGTGGCTGAGAAGAACATTCGGCAAATCAAAGAGGTGCTGGAGTTCCCATCCAGTGAGGTTTATGTCCCTTACAACATTTACAGGTGGGTAAGAATCACACACTTCTTTAATAACTTTTGCACTTTTGGATTTGGCATTTTACATCCAAAGCCACTTTGCCAACACAAACCAACACAGTGAAAGGAAGGAAATCAAATTTTTGATTGTTTAATACATTTTTTGTAAGTCTATCAAGAACTGATTGCGAACTATATGAGAACTTTCACCTCAACAGGATGAAATGAAAACAAGCAACAAAGCAAATGATTCCTAGCTTGAGGTGTAAACAGGTTTGTTTACTCTTACAGTTTATTTCTCTGGAAGACCAGAGGCAACAAGAACAGTCTGTACTCATCACTCAAGAGTTGAGATTGCTTTGCAGCTTTGGTCTTTTTAGTGTGGTGCCTATTTTTAGGCCTTTCCATCCAGACTATAGTGTAACACAACTGCGGCAGCCTGTGTGAGCAGAGGTTTAAATCAACACTCAGTTCTAAAACGGACTCTGTTGCATTAGTGACTTCGTGTGTGAACAAGTCCCTTGCATGGCGATTACATACTGACATTCTCTGAGCATTTGTTCAGTGCAATCTGTGGGAGTTCTCTGTATTCCAGGTTTCAAGACAGATTACAGTGTTGTATTAAAACCACAGGTCACAGAAAATGACTGGTTGTTTGGACTTTTCGGTGACATTGCTGTCACCTTACCACTACGTGACTAAGACGTTGCAGCACAGACAGTGCCATCTAGTGATGCATATTGTAACTGTTTCATTATATATACAGAAGTGATTTGCATCATTTTCCCCCTGTATTAATAAAACAGGAAGTTTCCCTGGCACTCATTCTCTCTCTATGTCTCTCTAGGAACCTGTTCTATGTCTACCCCCAGAGGCTTAACTTTGTCAACAGGCTTACATCAGCAAGAAACATCACCATCAAAATCCAGTTTATGAGCGGGGAGGACCCAGCCTCCTCTCTGCCTGTGAGTGGTGCTGTTAATAATCTGTGATCTCACAGCACTATTATAACTGGACTAATTTAACTACTTTAACATGAATAAATGCATACATTAGAGGATCTCCTCAGTTTAAGTGAAGGAGGACAAAATTTGCAGTCCTCTTTCTGTGCAAAGATTTATTCAACGTTTTTTCTGAGGCATCAGCAGTTTGAGTTAGTCAATTCAAGTGGCTATCTTCCAAAGTTACAGCCTTCTTAGAACAAAAATCCTCTGTTTGTTATACTATCCACTGCACCTCAACAGGGAAATGCAGTGAAGGGAAACAAGGAACTGAAGCCACAAATTAGCTTTAGATAAACTTTGGAAACATTGAAAGTGCATTAAGAGGGGATCTCCTAATGGTCAGTATGAACTGAAAGAATTATTACAGAAAGAAAAACCTAGATGTATTAATGTAAGTGTAATCTGAATGCCAATAATTTTCAGAACTTTTTTACAGTAACTACAAAGTCACTGATATAGAGGAACAGCTCTGTCAACACAGATTTATTATGCAAGTTTGTGTTGTCAAAATCTCAACTTATTGTACCTTTTTTATT
This sequence comes from Nannoperca australis, assembly GCA_036023655.1. Taxonomy (NCBI): domain Eukaryota; kingdom Metazoa; phylum Chordata; class Actinopteri; order Centrarchiformes; family Percichthyidae; genus Nannoperca; species Nannoperca australis. The sequence continues at coordinate 34,207 of JAVQJD010106284.1, forward strand.
TGTGTTTCCCCCCTGTCCATTCTCAGGTCATTTTTGGAAAATCAAGTGGCCCTGAATTTTTACAGGAAGTGTACACTCCTGTTACCTACCATAACAAGCAAGTACACATTACTGAGTTATATTAAAATGATTGTGCTAGTTTGTGATAGCTTATTTTTGTCATTCAAACAGTGTGAGTAACTCTCTCTCTGGTTTGTGGTTTTCCCCCTTTGCTCCTATTTCCCCCACCATCCTTGTCCTCACCCATTATTATCTGTGTTTCTCCCTTCGCTACTCCCTATTTCTGTATCTCTCAGGTCCCCAGACTTCTACGAGGAAGTGAAACTGGCTCTTCCAGCCCATCTGACAGAGAGACATCACTTGCTGTTCACTTTCTATCACATCAGCTGCCAGCAGAAACAGAACCAGAGCGGCAGCTGCGAGACGCTCATTGGATACTCTGTGAGATTTTGTCCTTCACTACCCACCTGTATTTCTAAAAGTACACACAGAAAAAGATATGCTAGCATTTACCTAATTAACCTAATTACATCCTCACAGAGCCACTAGTATGGCTGGAGACTCTTGGAAAAACACAAAAATAAAATGTGTTTCTGTAATCAAACCCACAAATTAAATAATATGCTGTAGTTCATGAATTAATTTAATAGTTAATACATTTTCATTTTCTGGTGTTACAGTGTACACAGCTTACATGCTTACTGTTTGCTTTTCATCTAGTGGCTGCCCATGTTGAATAATGACCGACTGCAGACTGGTCAGTTCTGTCTGCCCATTGCCTTGGAGCGACTACCTGTCAACTATTCGCTGCACACACCGGAGGTATACATCTATTATGTATACATTGTAAAAATGTATTCTGCATGTCCATATTATGCAACTGTGTATATAAATAAATATATTCTTAGAAGGCTATGGACATATTAAGGACGGAACACAGACATGGAAGACACGCAGTTACATTTCCTGTCTTTCTTGTGTAGAAACTTCCTCTTCAGACTCCACCAGTCAAGTGGATGGAGAGTCACAAAGGACTTTTCAACCTCGAGACCCAAGCTGTGTCATCTGTACACACACAGGTGAGTTAGTTGTTGAACACACAAACACAACAACATGATGAGTGTCTTTTTGGCTTACCCTCTATTTCTCACTTTGTCTGTCATGCAAACAGACAAGTAACAAAATATCAGTGTTCACACACAGAACACAACAAGTGTCCACTCGGTTGTAGTAAGACATCCACCCTGGAGCGTTACATGCAACTTGTCTTGTTACATTTGTTTCTCTGTCTCTTTCGTTATTCCTCTGTCAGTTTGTATCTGCCCGCTTCCCCTACAAGTAACACACTGTGACAAATCATTTCTTTTCTGTGCCAGGACAACCACCTTGAGCGATTCTTTACCCTCTGCCATGCCCTGGAGGGTGGAGCTACATTCCCGCTCCGGGTCAGGGAGGAGAAGATTCCAGAGAACAAGCTGGAGCATGAGCTCAAGCTCAGCATTATCTCCCTGTCCTCCTCCAGTTTAGAGCCTCTGGTCCTCTTCCTCCATCTGGTACTGGATAAACTCTTCACCCTCATCATGCAGCCCATGGTCATTGCTGGCCAGACCGGTGAGGAGTTAGCTTGACTCAAAAAACTCATTGAAGTCTGCTGCTGCAGAGAAATTCCACCTCACACATTTTGGAAAATTTCACTGAAACAACCTTTTTTTTTATCGACCAGGAGCTCACTTATCAAGCGAGAATGTAAAACATCTCCTTGCTCCAGCTTTGATGTTTTATTGACCAAATAATTCAATTTGAATATTTGAAGAACGATTCGAAAACGTCTTCTCAATTTAATGAAAATTGAATTGATTCACATTTTTTTAAAGCTGAGCAGTACTGTACTTCCAAATAAACTATTTGATGTTTTGGGCAAAGAAACACAGAAATTAAAATGGGTACAATTGATTGAAGGGCTGCAAGAAACATTTATTTTTATTGTCATTATTATCGGTCAATAATGTATCATTTATTCTACAGTATAACATGTGAGACATTTGTGAAAACATCCCAGAGCCAAGTAGCCACTTGAGATTTCTGGTTTTGCTCAAATACTCAAAAACTCAAAATACTACACTTTAAATAAAACATATATAAAAAGATTATATAAAACAGCAAATCATCACATTTGAGAAACAAGAACCAGTGAATGATTAAGTGAGCATCAAAATTGTTGCAGATACATTTTCTGTTAAACTACAACATTTATTAGCTAATCGGTTTAGTTTTTAATACAAAGGAACAATAGCATTATTATTTGTCATGATGACATTTTGGATAATATCGTGTCCCATTCTGTTATTGATATTATGTCTCTAACATGTTTGCATGCATGTTTATGTCTGTGTCTTACAGCCAATCTAGCCCAGATAGCCTTCGAATCAGTGGTGTCTATTGTCAACAGTCTTCATAACAGCCAGGAGCTGATCAGGGACCAACAGGGTAGGAACAGCCTCTTGGCGACCTACCTTTACTGGGTGTTCCGTCTACCTGATCCCCCTCAAGACATGCAGAATGCAGGTACTGACATAAGGATGTATAAGTATGAATTTGCTTACTTTTCCTTGTGTTTGTCATTTTTCCTTTGATTAGATTTGCTGTGATTATTTTAGGACTTAAAATGTTCTGTGTGTCCATGGACCTGTGTTCAGGTTCAGGGAGTATGATACCTTCCGCAGAGAGCCGGTACAGCACCATGGGTCGGGCCACAGCAGCCACAGTTGGCAGTATGCTTCTCCAGTCCAGAATCCGCAGCAGCAGCAACCCCGACATCCCCGCTCCACACACCTCTGCTGAAGATGCCGAGGTCAAAAATATCCTGTCTGCCAAGGTACAGAGGGTTTCCACAAACCATATTTCCTGATATATCTCTGTAAAAGCTGTTACCCCACTTACAAAACCTTTTATATGCAAAGAATTCAAAGAGAAGGTTTTGATGTCACATAAATTATGCTCCGTTTTGGAAGCTTTTTTAGCTGCTGAAAGACTGCCACTTAATATTTATTCACTCTTAGGGGTAATTTACATAGAATTAAACACACACACACACACACACAGTGTAGTATATAAATATTGCAGCATGATTGCGCGGACACATAAAATAGCAATTTGCTGTTCATCCCCACAGTACATTAGGTATTGTAATAGGCCACTTGACTCGCACTCTAATGAATGCATCTATCATTCAATGTGATGGAACCTGTGTGTTGCTGTCTCCAGGGCCACAACAACCCAGGCAGCCGCATGTCCACCTATGTGGACATAAGCAACCACCAGAACCCCACAGGAAGCACCAGGCCCTCCAACAGAAAGGTAAAAAAAAGTTTTCCCTTTCTATCAGTTGATCATGTCCCACCACCACGGCATGTGGCATGTAAGATAATACGCCATAATATATCATTATCCGATATTATATCATTTGCATATTCATGAGAAAACTTTCTTGGAGCTGCTTTAATTCAAGCGGAAGTGATATCCTTCTGTACCAAAGATTTTGGACGGTAATATCAATTGCTTTCTTAAGATGGAAATTAGAGCTTTATTGTGTGAATTGATAATGTCAGAGTTGACACTGACATTGAATCAGTGACTCACTCTGTGGCCCCTGTAGATGTTTGATATATTCCATGCAAATTAATTTCATCTGAAAGTTGCCTTACAGCTGCTTCTCAGAAAATATACTGTAGGTGATGATGATCACTGTCTCTAGAGCACATCTGCCATTTGTGTGTGTGTGTGTGTGTGTATAATATATATATTACATTATCATTGCAGTCTTGTTTCCCTGTTGTTTATCATTGGAGGGACTTTTTCATATTCACAAATCGAAACTGAGTTATACACTATTATGTCAGCACAGTGAGGTGTCCCGATGTGAGAAAACAAGAGATGGAGACAAAGAATGCCATGACATCAGGCATCAATCAATTTAACTCTTGATTTTAACCTTTAATGTACCTATTGATAAAGCATAAAGCTTCTGTACTGTTGCAATAGCCATTTGTAATCCAACATAGCCAAGTTATAGCAGTGATTTAGAACTGGTTTCTGGTCATAACGATTACGATTTTAAGTGACACCTTTCCTTTCTTCTATTTAAGTATTTTGTTGTTGTAGTATAATATGAGAATACATTCTATTTTAGGATAGATTTAACCTGTAATGATTAAACAATTGCTGTCTATATTCTTACCATTCACTGACAATGTGGAAACTCTACATTGACCTAGAAATAATCAGATATCAGTGTGATATCATAAAGTGTTTATTGTCTTATACTTAATTACATAAACCAAAACATTTCGGAATGAGTTCTACTTCATACTGTTAGGATTATGCATGTATTCAACAGTTCTCCGATTTTAAGTCTTACTGTTCAGCCTAATAAAGTAAAGCTTTAGCAACCAGTTCCCTCTTGTTACCACAGGGTGGGAGTGTGACACAGAGGACACCGGTAATGTGGTTGTTTGGGTTTTGGTCAATGTTTTTATTCCTGTACTAATGTAAATTCCTGTCTGTATTTCAAAATTAATTCATAGTGATATTCAGTTTATTACTTGCAGATAATCTATTTAATAACATATTCTTTATTCTGTTAGCTTCCACAGGAAGGATGTTTCTCACTGCAGTTTGTGTATTTTCACTCTTGCAGCAGTTTCATGAGGAGTTGGCCCTGCAGATGGTCGTCAGCACTGGGGTTTGCAGAGAGAACGCATACAAATATGCCTGGTTCTTCTTCGAGCTGCTGGTCAGTGAGCTTTTCTTGTTGTTGAATTTTCTATTGGCACTTGTTAATGATTAATGGATGAAATTATAAAAATAACTCGCACTAAACAATACATGACCTCATGGCCACACACCTTAAATGATAAATAATGGTTTTATTGTCTGATCAGTAAAAGGGCATTTTGAAATCTCTGCAGTCTGTAATTTATCAAGCTGTTGGACAATTTATCACTCTTTTCACTCTCACATTCACTCTCATCCCTTCAGTTCATCTCACTTATTTATGTTTCTTTTTTCAATAATTTCACTAAAGGATGCTCACTTTAATTGATGCAAGTAATCTTTTGCAATTTGAATGAAAAATGTGGACAGAATGATAATAATGAAACGTTGCACTTTTATTATCAGGTCATCATTTTTAGCACATCAACTTAGCATCTGTCGGGTTACTTGACAAATTATCGACGTGCATGCAAATGCCGTCAATTAACGTGCATTTCCATGGTATTCCCTCTTCTGTTTTTATCTGATTCCCATTTGTTTTGTGTGTGTGATTGCTTAAACAGGTGAAAAGCATGGCTCAGCATGTGTCTAATCTCGATAAGCACAGCGTCCCCCGAAGAAGCCGCTTCTCTGATCGATTCACAGATGACATTACCACCATTGTCTCCGTGGTTACAGCTGAGATTGGGACCATCCTTGTCAAACAACATAAGGTAAGCAACATGATGATGATGATGATGACGATTATACATTTTGCTGATCAATATGTCGGTCAGATGAGTGTGAGAACTTATTTTTCTGCTCCTGGCTTAGGGCAAAAGCCGTTTCAGCCTCAGTGTACATGTTGCCAGTGTTCTCCAAACAACAGGGAGCTGGAAGTGCTAATTATTTTTGCCTCTGTGGTATCAAAAGCTCAGCTTTCACAGCTAGATGCTTGGCGAGATCCATTCAGTGCAACTTATTGAGTGCTGTTTGTTTGTTTGTTGTTGTTTTAGGAGGTAGAGCAAGCAGAGAAAGTCAACATCAGTTTGGCCTTCTTCCTCTACGACCTGCTGTCTCTCATGGACCGAGGATTTGTCTTTCAGCTGGTGAAAAACTACTGCAACCAGGTAGAATAACACTGTGTCTTTTAAGTTCAGCAGTTAACTATTTCATTTTGGAAATTGAAAGAAGAGGTTTCCATGAGTATTAAACATTTCTGAAACATTTTCAAAATCATTTTATTTACCCTTTGTATATGTTTTGGGTGTGTGTGTATAAATTGATAATCTTTTGCTCTATTTCTCTTCTAGATATCAGCTAAGACTGTGTCAATGCCAACACTGATCAGCATGCGTCTGGAGTTCCTGCGAATCCTGTGCAGTCACGAGCACTACCTCAACCTGAGCCTTTTCTTCAGCAGCCCTGCCTCCGCTCCTGCATCACCATGTCCATCTATCTCCTCACAGGTCTGTCCACTTGTCACTCAAAATGTCCACATATGCATATTTGTAATTCAGACATCATTGAATAAATACAACAACATAAACTAACTTTCTTGGCAGGTCGCACTCATTTATACAGCCCTAAAACAAAAGGTTCTCAGAAGGTTTCAAAATCTGTACAGCATATGGCACCCCTCTGTCCTTAGACCCTCCGTTTCCATAAATAATGTCATCACAGCTGCAAAAAATTAATTAGTGGAGGAGTGTAAATGTTTGGGTCCTCATGCTTAGGGAGTCATTATATAGAGACGAGATTTGATGGGAGTCAGTTTAAAAAGAGCTGTTTAAAAAGTACTTTGCTCTGCATTAAGGAAAAATCTTACCCTAATTGTGTTCCTGCCCCTCTCATTGTGTCTGTCACCCCTTCAATTCATCTTTACATTCAGAGTTCCGGCTCGTGCAGTTTCCAGGAGCAGCAAAGGATCTTGGGGATGTTTGAGCTTTCTCAGGAATTCAAGCAGCAGCACTACCTTACCGGTCTGCTGCTGACAGAGCTCAGTGCTGCCCTAGACATGGAGTCAGAGGGGTATGGACACCTTCAAGTTGTTCCTAACATATTACCCCTCTATTAGCCTGTTATTACAAAACTGTAATGTTTGTGAAGTTCTAAACACTTTTCTTCAAAGCTGCCACATAATTGACGTTACCTTCTGTATATAAATTGATCAAACAGTTTCAAGTCATAAATAAATTAAAGACTTGCAAACTTGCATGTTTTCTCACATATATTCTGAATAATTGCTTTGATATGGACATATTCTGATATAACAATAATAAAACACCCAAAAGTGCCTTGAAATGTAAATAACCTCTGTAAATATTTGAAAACGTGTATGTGTGTTCACAGGGGAAAGGTGCAGAGAAAGGCCATAAATGCCATCTATAGCCTGCTGTGTTCCCATGATCTTGACCATCGCTGTGTTAAACCTGAGATCAGAGCCAAAGTGGCTGCTCTCTACCTCTCCCTGGTGGGGATCATCATTGAATCCACCAACTATCTAGACTTCACCGGTATATACACACACAAACACACAAGCAGTTGGTGATATTGTCAACTTGCTGGCTCTTAGAGAAGCTTATTGTATTTACACAGTGGAATTGGTTCTTTGTCCTTACTGAAGAACTCAGTTTTCTGTAATTATCCATTTATCATACCCAATGTTATGTAACTGCATTTTGGTCCAATTCTATTTGATCCACCAGTATTTTCACTATATTGGTTGTGTTGTGGTAATGCTTGCTTTCTATGTCTATTTTAAGTCCGATAAAGACTCAGTAGTGTCAAAAGATTTGTACAATAAAGGCTGTAATTTAATTCTGCGTGCTCCAATCCCGTCTTCTTCAATTTCACATATTTGTCTCCTGTTTGTCTCCGTAGTTTCTGACACGCGTGGCGGGAAAAACAAGACAGGCGGCCCTGTGGATGACCTTGAAAATGTCCCACCCATTAATCAGTCTGTTGCCATGGCAATAGCCGGGAACCCTTTCAACACCCTTGGACGGAATGTTCTCGTTTCCATGGCATCCATGGTAAAATCCTAAAATAATTTCTTAAGATGATAACAGATTATAGCTTTTCATTGTTTTTAAAAGTTCAAAAGTACATATGCGTGTGTACACGTGCGTGTGTGTGATTGTATCTGAGTATTCTGCCTCCTAACAGGTGAGCTACACTGAGGTAGATTGATTAACTGTCAAAGCCGCACACACACTTCATCCATCCTGAAATATCACACACACACACACACATCTGCGGGAGATGGTTTATGGGCAGGCATTGCCATCATAAGTGAACAGGGCCGTCCTCTGACAAACACATCCATCAAGTGTAGCTACAGCAACAACAAAGGCACTAAAACTAAACAGTGCCACTCTCTTCCTCTTTCTCTGCTTCTTTCCAAGAGATGAATCAGTTCCTTGTGTGTTGTAACATGAAAAACAGGATAAACTGATTTTCATACAACTTGAGCCATCAGCCTGGAATCCACCGTAAATCCAAACATGCTTGCCAGAGCGCTTGTTCCTCATTTTCAGAGAATTTCCCTTCAAACAATGTTTGAATCTGTTACTCTTAGCAACACAAATGGGTTTTCACGTGAAGCATATTTTCAAATAAACAAGTGAGGTTTTTGATTACGTTATTCAAATATTTGACGATGGTTTCTGGTGAGCCTCATGCAGAATCCTGGAAACCAGGTTCTAGGTGGGACACCTAGAGCACTAGGAGGTTAATGGCTACATTTATCATAGCTGCCACACAGTGAAGCAGCAGTAGTAGCCCTCTATACGAGTGATTCATCATCACATGAATGAAGGTAAATTAATCTGCAGTAGATTTAATGGCTACTAAAATGGGGAAAAGAACCATACCTCACCGGTGTGGAAATGAGTGGCCAGCCATGTTTGTGGTTTAGAGGAGCTTGTTTGATACACTTGTTATATACACTGTATGATTCAATGGGAAGAGCATGAATGATTGTTAGGGATGTGTTTCTTAGGGAGGGTCTGCTATGAAAAAAAGTTATTGTGCTAGAAAGTATTTTGAACCAAAGCATTTTTCTGACTATCTGTTATGTTATAATATACATCAAATATAATTAATTGATGTATACACAGACAATATTTACCTTTGTACCACACTGGAATTCTGTTTTTTGTGCATCACTTTGATTTCTTTCCTCCTAGGTAATTTCTCGGTCTGTATCGACGTTTGTGCAGGTGTTCTTTGTGTCTGTGAGAGCTACATTAAACTGTATTATACCACTTATCTGTCTCTCTCTCCTCTCCTCCTCCCAGCAAGGTAAATCCATAGCCACCCTGGCAGCAGACACCAGTCGCCACCTGTTGGTGTGTTTCCTGTGGGTGATGAAGAACGCTGATAGGAATCTGATTCAGCGCTGGACTATAGATATGCCTCCCTCGCAGCTCAACAAGCTGCTGGAGCTCCTCACTATCTGTGTGTCCTGCTTTGAATATAGGGTCAGTTTGCTCATGATTCAACTTGTTTTGTATTGCTTTGCATCAGTTACAGCAGCCATTCCTGATTATTTTACGTCATATAGAAGTTCAGTAAAAATGTTTAGGCTGTGTATTTGTATAACTTGTCTGCATGTGTATTTATCATACAGAACCTAAGGATAAATATTTATTACAACATATTAAAAGTGTATGCACTTGTTCCTGATTAATATGTGTTAATGTGTGTTTGTAGGGTAAGCAGAGCACTGACAAAGTCAGCACCCAGGCCTTACAGAAATCCCACCAGGCCAAGATGCAGCTGGAAGAAGCGCTGCTGAGAGGAACCGGAGCCCGTGGGGAGATGATGAAACGAGTTGGAGGTAATCTATCTGCTTGAACTTTAAGCAATACTTCTTAGAATCGCTTGTGTGTCAAATTCGGATCTGGAATATGTCAAGGTTTTGAACATGAACTACCTCCAAATCCAGTGAGCAAAATGTTATCAGTATTTTATAAATGTGCGGTCAGCAAGTCGCTGCAAGAACCAATTTCAGGTTACACAGTGTATACTTATGCGCTGTCAGTCTTCCTGTAATAGTCAGGAATTTTGTACAATTTATGTCTGCTCTGTGTTAAGCAGCATTTCAAATATGGTTATACTCTGGTGACCATGTAAATGTGGGAATGTATAATGTGAAATGTACAACTCTATTGTACTTTTCTTTAATCAGTTTTTTCACATAAATCATCTAATTTGCCTTGTGATAAAACATACTATTTCTTCATCTTTTAGACTGCATAGATTCTAATGATGCAGTTTAGCACATAATCTGTGCTCAATCTGCATAATAGTTTTCTCCCTTGCGGTTTTCTTGAAAAGATGAGCTGCTTTTGAATCCCCCGCAGGAATGGATAGGACCATGGGTCAGAGAGAGAACCTACGATGGAGGAAAGACCTCACTCAGTGGAGGCAGACTAATGACAAACAGGATAAGTACGTTTTAACTTGTCTGCCCTCCAGTTTTCAAAATGTCCCTTCTTTCCCTTCTGCTTTGTCGATGTCTGTCTGTCTTTCTCCCTGTCTTCCTCTGTTTAGATCTTTTATTGCTTTTCTTTCCTCTCTAAATATCTGACTTACTCTCACCACCTCCCATCAGGACTAAAGCAGAGTTGGACCAGGAGGCTCTAATCAGTGGAAACTTAGCCACAGAGGCTAACCTTATTGTGCTGGACCTGCTGGAAACCATCGTACAGGTCAAAACACTCTAATATGCAATTTCTGACCATTTCGTTTTGCATTCCAGTCGCTTCTTAGCGTAACCACAGGTGTCTCCATTTGTCTTACATGACTTGGTCATTTTTTGTCTCCTGTCCAGGCAGTGCCATTGGCTGAGTGTAAGGACAACGTGGTTGGTGGGGTGTTGAAAGTGTTACTCCACTCTCTCACCTGCAACCAGAGTACCACTTTCCTCTCTCACACCTTCAGCACACTCAGAGCGCTTGTTGTCAAGGTACTTTCATTATGGTGTGTGAGTGTGTGTACACGTGCATGTGCGTGTGTGTATGTACGTGGTTGGACTTTCTGAAAATTCAGGAGGAAGTGTGTGGGTGGGTGTGTATACACGAACACTATCTGTGTCTAAATGAAATGTTATTTTTTGTTTGCTGGTGTGGCAAACTGCTGATGCAAGCCTGAATTATTTGTGTGTGTGTGTGTGTGTGTGTGTGTGTGTGTATATGAGCATGCATGTTTATCTATGTATACTGTATGTGTGTGTGTTTGTATGCAGTTTGGGGACCTGTTGTTTGAGGAGGAGGCAGAGCAGTGTGCTGACCTGTGCCAGAAGGTCCTTCAGTATTGCAGCAGCCCTGTCGATGAGAACAGGAGCCAGGCCTGTGCCACCCTCTACCTCATCATGAGATACAGCTACAGCAATGCCAGTGTAAGCACACGCACAAAAGATAATCCTGTGTATATGTTCCAATGGGTTTTATTGATGCATACACACAAACACCCACACAAAGCAAATGTCAGGCATATGTTACCTTTCTGTCAGATTAAACCTTATCTAACATCTAAGCCTGCGCAAGAAATTGCATTTATATCGGACCAAATTAAATTTAAGTGCACATGAGAGTTTGGAATTGCTTGTACTTGTTCTTCTGAACACACATAGGAGCGGGGAGTCACACACATCTTATCCTATCTTCTCCACTTTTCCCCTCCTGCTCAGCTTTAATGTCTTTTCCATGTCTATTTTGAGCGTGTTGCAGAAAGTCTCTGCTGAAGGATGTGTTTCTGAGTAGAGAGCAGAGAGATATGTCACTGTCTGCCTCCCCATGTTCCTACCCCTCTTTAAGTAATGACAGGCAGACCTCTGTGCATGTGTGTGTGTGTGTGTGTGTGTGTGTGTGTGTGGGTACATTTCAGTACATATTGTGTGAATATGTAAGTATATGTGCCTTAAGGGCAGGGAGAGAGAGAGAATGTGAAAGGGGGAAATCACGATAAAGATCCGAGTGTTTTTGCTGGAGGTGAAGCAGTGATGGAGGCAAATAAAAAAATTTGACAAGATTGAAAAGACACAGCCCAGAAGGAAGGGCGGTTTAGCATAGAGTATGTTCTCTCATTTTCTCCGCTAGTTTGATAACTGCTGTCGCAGTCGATATTTCCTGTGTTTACAGTCTGTACACTTTAATGGAAGTCAGACACCAGCCTGTGGAGCACACTTACACACACACAGACAGTATCTCCAGTTTAAAGAGTGTTTCCCATCTGCGTGTCCCAATGTATGTTTGTTTATGTGGTGTATACAGAGGAAGCTGTGATCTGAATTAGCAAAGCAGCCGAATGACTAATTCATACAGAATTTACTCTCCCTCTTCCTCTGTTTATGTTTTCATCCCTTCATCCGCCCTCGTCTTGCTCTCCGTCTGTCACACACACTTTTGTTTTTTCTCTCTCCATCATTTCCTTTCATTTTAGATTGTGGTAATAAAAATAGAAAATACCTGGCTTTTTTTTTTTTTTAAGAAATGGAACAAATCAGTAAAAACAGATAGCTGTGGTTAAAAACTTGTCCTGCTTTGGAAAGGTTGGAAAGGGGAAAAAGGAAGTGGATGAGAAAGAAAAACAAAGAGGGTTATGTGTTGACTTAAGCTATCATTTAGGCTACTTTCGAGCGCACCCACACACACACACGTACACACTGAGTTAGAGGGCAGTGATGGGTGGTTAGGCTCTGGCTCCATGCTCAGTTGAACAGAATGGGGCCGTAGAGATGATCCATGGGTGATTATGTCTCTGCTAATGGGAGATCATTTCCCGCTTAGCTGGTCATGCTGGAGATAGATGGGACTTCACACATACACGAGCACACTCTTTCATACACATACACACAGCCCTCGCTGCAGAGGATGGAGGGGTGTTTGTCAGGCCTGTTATCTTGGACAGGTAGCGTGAAGGATGGAGAGACAAGGAAAAGGAGGGGATGAGGGACAAAAATCGAGGAGAGAAAACAACAAGAGCAACACACTGTATGTGTCGCAGCTCTTTTATTCTGTGTGCAAATGGCGATGCATAAATAATAGAAAATATGAGCATGGCACAAGCAAAGTGTTTCCAAAGACACCATAGAACATGACTTGGAAACGGTTTGGAAAACCTCTGTACATCCAACAATAGCATTGAAGTAGTGTGTGTAAGCATTTCGATTTTTATTTTATATGTATTACTAGTTTTTATTCTCTCAGTAGGGAACTTGAAAGCCAGGTTAAAAAAGAATGTTTGAATTCAAAATTTCCACCTTGTTAATATTAATAAAGCAAAATCCCAGAATGATATTAGCAAAAAGAAATGTTCCACACAGTGAACGTGCAGCTGTGTTCTTTCATCTCTGTGATCCTTTTATGTATACAGATACTGATATAAAAAGCTTTGACATTCATCACATAAACATTACTCTCCTGCTCCATTTCCATACGGCATTGCAGCTGTTTTAAAAAAATTCCATATATGATTGTAGCTTGTGTTTCGATGTATTATTGTTTTTAAAGAGTGATCACTGATGAAGTATGTTCTGGTACCCCTACTGTCCTAATGCCCCAAGAATAGAGTATGTTAATTATTTAGAATGATTAGTTCTCTAGGATAAGACAACAACTTACAGAATTAGTAGTAGGAAAAAACGATAGTGTATTGCACCAGTGATATATTAGGCCAGGGGAATAAAAAGTAAATTGTGTAGTGTATGTTATGGGACATTTTTAAAGACTGTCATGACATTTGAAGCACATAGGGTACTTTAGAGCTGACAAACAAACATAAGGGCCTGTCTCTAATAAAGAGCCATTATTGGATGTTTTATAGGAAACTAAGCAATTTAGAGGGAAAATGTAGTCAAACAGGGCCAGAAGAAGGAATGTTGTCATTCTTGTAAACTGCATTTGTCTGTTATATGTTAGTGTGCCTTGTCAAGCCATTGGAAACATTAACATTTTTTTGATTTAGCTTCCAGGGAAGGCATCAAAAGCAAAAATGTTTTAATTTCGGAGTCTGTGGAAATCCATAGTCGCCTGAATTTGAGCCTTGCTGTGCTGCAGTTTCACATCAGAAATTGGCACTTTGTCCGATTGTGTGATAAACACTGCAAAATGTTAAACACTGACATTCGCTGCGGGCCACTCTGTCTTCTTCAGAACTTCTCTAGAGTGAAGATGCAGGTCACCATGTCTCTGGCCTCGCTGGTGGGAAAGTCTTCAGACTTCCAGGAGGAATACTTACGACGCTCACTCCGCACCATCCTGGCCTACGCAGAGGAGGACACTGAGATGCAGAACACTCAGCTGCCCTCACAGGTATAAGATTATGCACACAATCGCACACAACTACTGTATTACTTTGCTCATATTGATCGTATTGTAGCCTCATGCCTGCCTCTTGTGTTTGTGTCTGTATTATCAGGTGGATGAGCTTCTGAGGAATCTTAACAGTATTTTGTCCGACACGGTGAAGATGAGGGAGTTCCAGGAAGATCCCGAGATGCTCATGGACCTCATGTACAGGTGAGAAACACAAAGCATCCATAAAAGGCTGCCTCCTCTGTCGTTGTCTCTTAATATCGCTCCTCTCTTCTTATACCACCCTGTGGCTTCTCTCTATGTTGCACTGCTGGTTCCTATTTCTCTGTGGTCTGGGATGTTTTACCTCTATTTTGTGCCCTCACTATGGTAACCATGTGGTAGCAGTTTAGTCTTCTGTTTTGGCTTTGTGTATATGCAAATGCAAACAGTGTGTGTACGGGTGTGTGTGAGAACGTGATGGGGAAACACTGAGACAGAGACAGCATACATGTGCTGTATGTTGATTTAGGCACTTTTACTCAACATGTTCTAATGTCACCTACATGTGTCTTTTATCAGGCACCTTTCTGTTTGGGTTTTGGTCCCAGTCACCTGTTGAGTGTTTGACGGCTGCATAGAATGACCTGTTAGCGTTACACACTTGCCTGGACTCACCCCTACATTTAGCTTAAAGCTCCCAAACACACAGGTCATTGATGCACAAGACATTTGGTCTCCAGATGCTTGAATTTAGTATAGTATAGTGACTCACCTGCTTTAAAAAAATAAATTAATTCAGATGTTTTAGATTTATTCCCATGCTGTTAGGTTAATGATTATTCATGCTATCCATGACCAGGAAAACATTTTCCATATTTTTTGGTCGCCCATAAAAACACTAAGCGACCCAAATACTTTAATCAATGCGCTCTCGTGCATACATTTTGTTTTTAGATATTCACTCTCTATATGTAGACATATTCCTATACTGTAGGAATAAACTGTAGTGGGTGACGTCATAGTTTATGAGACACATTCTATGGAGCACAATACACAACCATTATAAATGCTAATAGGGGCTAAAAAAGCAAAAGACATATCCTGTGAATTTAAGAACCGTAAAAGCTGTGCGGAAGCTGAATTGTTGAAAGGCTTCTGACTTGTTTTAAAGTTCAAATGAATCGCCAAATACATCATGACTGCAACACTTTCAAATTGTCTTGAAACAGTTTCTATACTGCCTTCTTGGCCAAGTCTCTCCTCAAACAGAGATGTTAATCTCAATGAGGCTTTTACTTGATTAAATAAAGGAAAGAAACAAAGAAATAAACAATGGCCTCCTTCTCCTTCCCTCCTCAGGATAGCAAAGGGCTACCAGACGTCTCCTGACCTCCGTCTGACCTGGCTGCAGAACATGGCAGAAAAGCACAACAACAGGAAGTGTTACACTGAGTCAGCTATGTGTTTGGTCCACGCTGCAGCCCTGGTGGCCGAGTATCTCAGCATGCTGGAGGATCACAAGTACCTGCCTGTTGGCAGCGTCACCTTCCAGGTAGAGAACACAAATACAGATATGCACCCCAAACTAGCGAGGAACTAATAATAAGAACATGTCCAGATTGGAAAAAGGGAACAATTACAGCCACAAAAAATAAGCATTCATCATTTGCTTGTTGTGACTGTTGGTTGTTTGTTGAACAGAGGCAAAACCTCCCCTGCACATCACACCACATCACTCGTCTCCCCACGGATTGTGTCCAAATTTGGTTGTCTGTGTCCAGAGGGGGGAGCTGTACACTCATAACATCAACATATAAATGTGGTCCCTTGGTAGCACTGCTTAACACGACGCCTTTGAAGTTGGGGGGGGGGGCAAATGTACTCCAGTGGGAACATATAAACAGGCTGTTCCCCTGAACTGAAAACAAACCGTTATAAAAGTAGCTGGGATGATGCTTTTATCGATGAGCCGTGTCACACGCAGGACCTCTGTGGCACATTGGTACAAGACACTCTGACCTGCAGCAGTCAGCAGGTCATTGATTGGATGGTCATCAAATTAATTCTATTTCCCGCAGTAGGACATCTCCTGTTTAAAGTCAGCCTCGTGATTGATTATTTGATTAAGATGGCTAATTGATTGATTAGCTGCCTGATTTCCTCCTCAGAACATCTCCCCCAACGTGCTGGAGGAGTCGGCGGTGTCGGATGACATCCTGTCCCCGGACGAGGACGGGGTGTGTTCGGGACGCTACTTCACTGAGAGCGGCCTGGTGGGATTGCTCGAGCAGGCTGCTGAGCTCTTCAGCAATGTGAGACAATAAAGCTGCACAGATATTTATGTTTAGTGATAACATAAAGAACCTGTAGCTGTGTCTCAAATCCATACTACATACTAGTATGTACTGCTCAGGTTTTGAGTATGTAGTGCGTTCACACTGGGGAAAGTGGAAAGAAAATACGTAAACAAACAGTATTTACACTAAAACGAAGATATATATTTTTGTCAAATGCAAATATCTCCTCTTTATGTACTGTATGTGGTCATGCTAACCAGCAGTGATGACTGTCTCGTCAGGGTGGTCTCTACGAGGCAGTGAATGAGGTCTACAAGATCATCATACCAATCCTGGAGGCTCACAGAGATTTCAGAAAACTGGCATCTACTCATGACAAACTACAGAGAGCCTTTGATAACATCATTCAGAAGGTAATAACTATAAGGCACTGTAGGGACTGCTTCATTTATTCAATTGAAGTTTAAGTAGAAATAAGAAAAACAGTGAAATACTGTAGTACATCATATACATCATGTAGAAAGATATTTAGCAAAATGGAAAAGCAATTTAAAAAAATCTAAATTCCCTTATTCAGTATTTCTTAAGTACATAAAATCTGTTCTAAAAAAGACTTAAGATAACTGAGATCCTTGAAAAACACAATTAACATTCTTGTTGTGCTCAACAACAATGTCATATTGATTAGGGACTAATATAAAATCTTCTCTTTGTTTCCCTCCAGGGCCACAAGAGGATGTTTGGAACCTACTTCCGGGTGGGTTTTTATGGGGCCAAGTTCGGCGACCTGGACGAACGGGAATTCATTTACAAGGAGCCAGGGATCACACATCTGCCTGAGATATCTCACAGACTGGAGGTACAAGAGAGGAAAGTGTGTATGTGCACTTGATTGAGGTGGAGTGAAAAGAGAAAATGGTGCCTGGCGGGACTGTTGGAATCTGATAATGATGACTGAGGGAAAGACGCACAATCATCCATCTGTTTTTAGAGAGCTTGGCATACTTGGAATTCATTTACATGCTTAAAAGGAGAAATAATGTCATGAAGACCAATACAATGTCTGCCTCACTCTTGAATCAAAGAAGTAAATGAATCGGTTGTTAAATGTAATTCAAGTTATTTCATGCTTTCAAGGGTGTTTTTTTTTACATTTTATTCTAAGATGGATAGCCTTAAATGACAATGAAATCTGTATTTGCATACAAATCACGATAGAATGTATTATGAAGAATATTTCCCCGACTCCTAGAACTTCTACAGTCAGTGTTTTGGAGAGGACGCATTGGTGATGATCAAGGACTCTACTCCAGTGGACAGAAAACAACTCGACCCCAGCAAAGTAGGTGACCGTAATGTCACACCACTGATTGCTGCTACATGTCTGTCTGTACTGTAATCTAAGAATATGGTTGGTTAAATTGAATCTTTTGCATGCAATGTTATGTTACAAAGAACATTTGACAAATACAAAAATAGTACATTTTTGGTTCTTTTTAGTTTAACACAAAGTTGAACTACTGCATAGAGTATGTTAAGCAGTAAGTATGAAGCAAAGGTATTATGAGTAGAAATAGAGATATGAATATGTGTGTATAATATGTGAAGTTTGAGCTTACAGCACTCACACAATATGCATATAAATGGTATTCCTGTCAACAGTCAGAAAATGTTTAGACATAATGTAACCATTATAAATGCTCATCATCTTGTATACTGTTAGTGTAGTTTACTTTATTTCCTAATGTAGGAAATGTATATGTATATAACTAGTAGTTTTATACTTATTACAAAAGAGAAATAACTCAAAATACATTTTAAATTTGTATCCGCCATGTTGCATATATGGAAAAACTGCCATTGAACAGTAAATCACCGCTCCTATCCAGGCATATATCCAGATCACTTATGTGGAGCCCTTCTTTGATGACTATGAGATGAAAGACCGGCTGACAAACTTTGAGAAGAACTTCAACCTGCGGCGCTTCATGTACACCACACCCTTCACCAAGAGCGGGCGGCCGCGGGGTGAACTCAACGAGCAGTACAAGAGGAAGACCATCCTCACCACCATGCATGCCTTCCCCTACGTCAAGACTCGCATCAACGTCATCCAGAAAGAGGAGGTAAGTGCCAAATTCATGGTGTAGAACATTCAGCGACTTCTCCACACTTGTCGCTCGATGATTGCAGCAATAAATTTGTACGCTACTGCCTCTCTTTTGTTTCCAGTTTTACCTGACTCCTATTGAAGTGGCCATAGAGGACATGCAGAAGAAGACTAGAGAGTTAGCAGTTGCCACACATAGAGAACAGCCGGATGCTAAGATGTTACAGATGCTGCTACAAGGCTCTGTGGGAGCCACCGTTAACCAGGTACGAGCATTGCATGAATGAAGGCACCGCTTCTGTTTTACACTGCTGTCTGCTCCTATTGTGAAAAACGATCACTTACTTCACACTAAACCAAATGATGGCTGTTCTCCCAAAATGACAGCTCTTTGTATCAGACATAGCCCCTTTGTCCTCCTGAGTGTTCCTTGTTAATGTGCAGGGGGAAATAAACCAGAATAATCTCACCTCTATTTATCTTATCACATTTACAGTTCCCATTGTAGTCGCAGAGTGCAGGTGGGAGACATGACAGTGATCTCACATCAAAGCCATCACCCCATGCATAACCCTAATCCTTCCTTTGCTTTTCCTCTGATTTAGTTAAAATGTCAATTCATGGCCCCTCTTCCTTTCATGTCTCTGCTGCGCTGCATGCTGAACCAGAGGTCTCTTTGATCTGATAGCTTCCAGGTCCTGGCAGCATGGCGAATGTTGGAGTAATGATGAAGCTAGCAATGGCGTCTCTGCTCCCTCCCCCTATGCTTTATCTTCCAGCGTCTAATCTGACAGGTCCCTTGCTCCGAGCTGATGGTTGTATACATAACGCTAATGCTCAGCAGCTCCGTAAACATATAACTCTTGACTGTAATCAGCACAGGAGGCCGGGTTTCTGTGTGTGGGTCCGCACCTCAGACCAAGAACTGAAGCCCAGGCCCAATGCGTTTATGATGCTAATCAGAGCTGTTTAACTGTGCCTGTCGTGATGCAGGCGCTGTGTGAGCGTGCTGTGGTTTTATGATGAATATAAGTTAGGATAACAAGATCTCATACTGGGCAAATGGAAGCCAAATGGTTTGTGTATGCGGGGTTAGCGGTGACATTAGCCATGGAGGAAGCTAATCATGGTTCCTTCTCTGATCTGATGTCTTCCTCATGTTCTAGTTCAGCATCTTGGCCCTTAGCTGCATTAGGCATTCAGTTAGGAAGTAATTTCCCCCTGTCTGAATGAGAGGCCTTCTCATCCCTCCTTTGTTCTTACGCTCTCAAACGCTTCCTCTCTTACCTCCTCTCTTTCCTTCCTCCGCTGTTTTTGCTTTCTCTTTCTTTGTCATTCTAACTCTGTCTCTTTGTTTCTGTCCCTTCCCTCCTCTCTCCGCGCCCCCGTTGTAGGGCCCACTGGAGGTGGCCCAGGTCTTCCTGAATGAGATCCCAGCGGACCCGAAGCTCTTCCGTCACCACAATAAGCTGCGCCTGTGTTTCAAAGAGTTTATTATGAGGTAAGATGCGATCAAAGAAACACCACCTTGTGACAACACACTGCACAAAAGTCATGCAAAAATTAGGATAAACACTACAAAGATCCCCAAAGAACAAGAACTTTCATGGTGAGCCATACACCTAAAGGTGTTCGCCAACTATTTTACTTGAATTATAATTTTCGCTTCTCTTTGTTTGTACTAGCAGCTGGCACTGGCTAAGTAGGTGGACATATAGAACAATACTTCAAAGAGACTTCTGAGTACTGAAAATTCAGTATCTTTGTGAGATTTGACTAAGGAGTGAAAGTCTTCTCCAGGATGCTTTATGTAGACAGCGTTACTGGTGTCAGTGTGGGAAGATAAAAGAGCACCGTAGACAACTGTGACTGATGGAGACCGATATCCTGCTTTTTAAGCAGAGTGTCAGTCACGATGCAGCGATGGAAGTAATAATATCCACCCAATTGCATACCATATGACAGTTAAATAAAACCAAACAGGTATAATAAGAGTGAATTAATATAGGCCATTGTGACAGGGAATACATTTTTTAATTTCCCATATGACAATGAAAGACATTTTTCCTCATAATATCACTGAGCATTTATTCTTCTGGAATTGCAGTGGTTTATTGTTCCCAAGAGTTTCATTATATTTTGAATATTCAGAATACAATTTAAACCGCGCTACCCACAGCAATGTGTCTGAGGATATGCTGATGTTGTGCAGGAGATGTGTGTCATTTGCACTGGTGTGTGTGTGTGTGTGTGTGTGTGTGTGTGTGTGTGTGTGTGTGTGTGTGTGTGTGTGT
>JAVQJD010106287.1:0-13178 GCA_036023655.1 Nannoperca australis
GTCTGATGAACAGAATCAACACTGAGGCAATGATTCTTTTAAACACAGACAAAATGTATAGGTGTTGAACAGACACAGGATTAACACGACTGTCAACAGGTAATCAATAGAGAACATGATTTAAATCAATTGTACATTTTGTAAACTGGATTTGATTTAGAAAAAAAAAAAAACTATTTCCTAAAAATGGTCCTTAAATACGCCTTTGGAAATAAGGTGGAAATATTGAACACATTCCTTCTATGTGTTAACCTACTTGGCAAAATAAATCTGATTCTGATTGTTTACTGTACAGGGGATTTCCAGATGGCAGCAGGTAGAGCAGAAGAGCATCTGTAACATATGTCCAGGGAAAAGAGCCTCTTGGCTAAAGCAATACATAAAAAAGTACATCAGATGAAATTTGCTGTCAGTTGTTTATATATAAATTATACAGAATTAAAAAAATAAGATCCCAAAGGAAGTTTTTTGGTGGTTTGGCTGGCTGGTGTCTGAATTATTGTTTTGGTGAGAATCATCAAAATCTTTTGGTAAGGCCATTTAATAGAGACTTAAAGTCAAAGAAAATGTTTTATGGCAGACAAATGAGACAATCCAATCACAGACTCCTCACCCTTAAAAGCATCTCCGCATGGAACATCACTAATGTACATGTCTGTTCACAGGATGGATCCCAACAACCCAGAGATACTGAAAGATCCTGGTGGAGAGCCTGGTCTGACACACACACACACACACACACACACACACACACACACACACACACACACACACACACACACACACACACAGACTATTGCACTACACCAGAGGACAATACACAAGCTCTTCTGGACGATCATGCGCATCCAGTGGTGGAAGTGTGATGCTGATTTAGTTTTGGTTGTGTATTTAGATGTTCTATATCTCTCTATTTCAGATTTGGAGAATTCAGAATCATTTTGTCCAGAAAAGGAGCAGGTCAGTTTTTGTTTTTTGTTTGTCCAAAACTCAATGTAAAAAATGTCTTTTTTTAATCTGTATCTATTGGTTGCCATGTCTGTCTAATAATGGTAATTATTGGTGTAGCTCAAAGTTTTTCTTTACCCCTAAGTCTGTATGTAATGTAAAAGGGGAGTTGCATTCAGAGAAAACACTCTGATAAACCCATTGTTTACTATCTGCCAGCACCAACAGGAGGCAAACTGAGTTAGAGAATAGCTGGTGTGGTGAATTTTCTCCTCGTTTTCTTGTTATCATCAGACTAAAGTGCTGGGCTCCATTCCTCAGCAAACTTCACAGTGTTTCACAACAAAACAATAAGGCAACAGACACAGAGTAAAAACACCATAAAATAGAAGTAAATAAAAATGGATATAAATGAAAAAAATAGCCTGAACAGGTTTTGTGCTTCTTGCAGCTATCACTCAATCTCCTTTTTGTCTTCCAGGCGAGATGCAGTTCCTGCATGGTGACAGAGGATCTGACCACTGATGGTATTACATATACTTGTGAAGAGCTGTGTCTTTCATCAGCCAACAGGAGTGCGCACAGGAGCTCTTTCCCAAATCCATATTACATAATAGTTCTATACATTATGTACGGCATACTAACTGTCATCATACATTGTTTTAGTAGTCAGTAAACAACAAAACAAACTTGCCTTAATAAGTACTTAAATAACAAAAATAATAATAGGCTGTTAATATTGTAATCAAACTAATTTTAGAAATATTCTTGAAACCAAATGGCAACAAAAATAAATAAATTAATGTTTTAAATATGAAATATTACATAACCATGAATAGCTCCAACAATGCTTAATACTAACCTTCATCAAACTGGTATTTTGGAATGCCACTGCAAACTAAGCTTCAGAAGTAGAAAGCAGAATGTCTTGGATTCATGTATGTTTTTCAGCTGTGTGCAGCTCCTCTATTTTCTTTGTGCACTGCACTGTGGGAGATGTCCATCATCGGCACATGCAAAAAATCTACTATGCATATTGTCTGGTTTTGTCATGGGACTTTTAAGTCCAGTGAACTCATGCTCTTCATACACCAGACCTTTTTATACCCTGGTACTGAGAGAAACGATGTTGGAACAAATTATGGATTTTGACACCCATACAAATGGACTTTTACAGAATGTCACTTGTTTTTCCTGCAGCTTGATAAGCTGATGTCATGACATTGTAGCAACATGTTGTCTGCCCCTCTGGTTGTGTATGCATCCTCTGTTGTTTGAAATGGGGAAACAATTTATTTAATCTGTAAGCCCTCCTTTGAAACTAAACCAAATCACTGACCCATTTCACTTGTCTCTACCTTGTCTGTGAGTTGTCCCCTTTAGTCTC
Organism: Nannoperca australis; assembly: GCA_036023655.1. Classification (NCBI taxonomy): domain Eukaryota; kingdom Metazoa; phylum Chordata; class Actinopteri; order Centrarchiformes; family Percichthyidae; genus Nannoperca; species Nannoperca australis. The sequence goes on from JAVQJD010106287.1 coordinate 2,336, forward strand.
CAGTGTGCTGAGAGTCTTCACACCATGCTAATGTTGAAGTTGTGCCCTTCCAGGTTCCTGGTCACAGAGATCCATCTCACGGTCCCTGCAGCGAGCTGAGACTTTGCTCAGGAGCACCTTTAACCCCAGTCTGAAGTGGCTGTTCCATGGCCGCAGTCAAGATGAGGAAGAGGAAGAGGGACATTTTGTAGTCGCTCACAACCTGGTGTCCCGGTCCTCCGCACGTCTCCTGCGTCTGCAACAAGCTCTTCTGACTGTGGCGCCCCAGTGGCAGCCAGTGGGTGGGGAACACTTGGGGTCTCCCCAGGTTGAGTTCCAGGGATGTCAACAGGTATGAGGATAGAAATTCTAGTGTGTGTGTGTGTGTGTGTGTGTGTGTGTGTGTGTGTGTGTGCTCTAGATGTCCAGCTGTTTTTGACCAAACAGACTCCTGTGTGTTCAGTGTTGAATCTAAGTATTCCAGTCACATAAGTGATAAGCAGTTTTGTTCTTGTACTGAGCATTGCTGCAGTATTGCTATTGTCTTCTGCTTGATTAAAGCAAATGCAGTTAATCAGTGCAACATGACTGAAAGAAAGTCTCATGAACTGACTCTCTATGGCCTTTAAACTTTCTGGCTCAGTATGTTGAATAGCCACAGACATCTGGTCACCAGTTCTTTTCAAGTAAGAACTCTTGATGATTAAACCTTTGGGGAAAAAAAAAAATGTTTTTGATTTGAGTCCAACCCCTTTGTCTTCCCCTCCATCAGGTCTGTGTTAAAGGCCTCTCAGCAGATGGAGGTGTTCTCCTCCTGCCCTCCTCCTCCTTGCTGCAGGGGAGCTACAGAGCACTGTGTAGGCTTCTGAAGCAGCGATCTCTGCTGCTCTTCATCCACGAGTACACCAGGAGGGCTCACCTAACAGCAGCATATATATCCAGAGTGAGAAACTCACTGGAGGAGCATATGACACTTCACCAGGTGAGGCTAAACTCCAGGTGTAAGCTTTCATTCGATTTCCCTGTGTAGTGTGAAACCCATTGAGAACTATGCAGCTCCCTGCAGCTTTTAGTAAGAACCAAAACAATAAGCTAGAAGATGCTAAAAACAACGCCAACATTGTTCTTTCTCCTCTTTGACATTACAAAGTCATTTGATTCAGAGTGAAAGATACAGGAATAATTTAACCACATCAATCTATGTATCTATCTACATATTTATTTTTCAAGTATATACAGTAGGTATACACGTGATCAGACAGGAATAGTTGGATTGTAATTATGAGTAACACTCTTCAAAGACCGATGTCAGAGGTGAATTGTAGTACTAAATCAATGACTGTAGCTTTCAGCCAGGAGAAGATGTTGTCAGGTGTTTTTAGATGTTTTAACCCTGAACCTCAACAACCTTCAGTTGGCGGGTTGGGAGGTCTTGCATGGCTTCTTGTGTTTTGAAACCTGACCTTTGTGTTTCCAAATGAAACTACTGGAAAAAAATAATTTTGGTGTGGGTACTGAAACTCAGCTACTGTATCTGCACTGGTTTAGAAATTGTTTTTATGATATCTCTGGTGGTTATTTTACAAACACAAGCACTCTCCTCTCTTTTCCAGATCCCTTCCAGCTGGTCCTCATGTAGGTTTGGTCTTGGCTCACTGAGCCAGGAGCTCCGGGTCCATCTCAACCACTGGTCTTGTCTGTTCTCCAAAGTCCAGTCTGACCCGTATCTGAGAGCTGCTCTAGTCCAGCAGACCAGGTTGCTGGTGGAAATCAAACAGACTCTGGACTTGCTTGGTTTGCAGGCGCTGGTTTTGATGGAACGTTATGTGTATGTAATTCTGTCGGCTTTAGCCCAGGCTGAATCAGACTCTATACCAAAAGAAATCCTGGAGGACATATTAGCTGGTACAGACCTTTATAACCGGGCAGTGGGGGAGCAGAGAACTCAGCACAGCACCACCCAGCTGAGGACTGCAGTACATCATTGCACACATTATTCTAATCTTACAAACAGCAAAGGGCACCACCCTGCTGCCTTCTCAGTCAAACAGCTGATGAGGATTCTAGCAGTACATCATGCAGACATGACAGCCAAGCAGCTGCACTGCTGGGCCTCTAAACAGAGCCATCACATATGTCCAGTCCACCCCAAGCATGAGGCATCTGCATGTTCTGATATCTCTGTTAATCAGGTGACCAGGGTCAGCTGTGGGACCTCTGCACTGAGGTCTGAGTGGACCTGGGAACAGCTGCAGCATACCTACCTTAACTCCTCTCCTCTCTTCTCTGTTAGTCACCACCCCCCTCTGCAGTCATTGTCTCGTCACACCTGCCATAACAGTGCTCCTGTTTACACCCCTGACCTTCACTTGGACTGTACTATCTTGGAAAAGCCCCATGCTGTTTTAGCCAAGCCCACCTGTGTCCAATATAGAACAGAGGGGTCTAACAAAGACCAAACCAGCCAGTGCCAAACATACATGCCCCACAATGGTCCAGCCCAGACCAATGTGGAGGCTTTGCCATCATTCCAACCAAAGCTAAAAAGACAGACCAGTTTAGAAAATGGGAAACCATTGCAGACCATTTCATCCCCTTCAACAACTGTCCATCTAGGGGTTTTCCAACCGGACCAGTCCTTAGTAGGGCTCCTCTTTGAGCTGCTAGTTTTCTCCAGTGAGCTGCTTGCTCCACTGGCAGCACATACACCCACAGCAGAGGCAGCGCCTCAACTGCTTCTCCCAAATACAATAACAGATGCGTTCTCGCCAAATGGAAAGACTGCTCCAATCATAAATACAGCTGACTCAGTGGAATTGAATATAAGTACAGAACTGAAGGCGCAACATGTGGAAGGAACTCTGCAGCAGAGTGCTGGAGTGGAAATAAGAGCTAGGCCAGAAACCAGAGGCAGGTATGTCGGGGTAAAGCAGCAACTGTCTACTGTGTTCACTGTTGAGCCACTGTTGCCTCAGTATGCTTTGGTCAAATTGCTTGGTGGATCATCTGATTATGGACAGACACATTTGTACTTTGCTGGAAGAGACTATTCTTTTTTGTTATCAAGGTTTTTTAAATTGCTATTTAAAAATAATTAAATTTGGGCGGAGTCAGTAGTAGATAGTAGATAGATCACAGATAGAGTAGATGCATAGAACCACAAGTGTCCATGCATTAATCAGCACAGAACTGACAAGCAACCAAAGAAGAAAATAAATACAGTAGACAAAATCAGAGCATTTCCACCAGTGATGTGGCCAAACATAGTCAGGTTGAAATGAAACGAACAAGATGTGCTTAAACTGCAGACTTTCAGCTTTAATTTGAGTATTTACATCCAAATCAGGTGAACGGTGTAGGAATAACAACAGTTTCTATATGTGCCTCCCACGTTTTAAGGGACCAAAAGTAATGGGACAATCCACTCAAGAGCTATTTCATAGACAGGTGTGGGCTATTCCCTCGTTATTTCATCTATCAGTTAAGCAGGTAAAAGGTCTGGAGTTTATTCCAGGTGTGACATTTGCATTTGGAAACTGTTGCTGTTCGTTTAATTTCAAATCCATTGTAGTGGTGTATAGAGCCAAAAAGATGAGAATTGTGTCGATGTCCCAATACTTATGGACCTGACTGTAGTTTCTGTTGCACTTGTCATCTTGTTCAACAGAGATTTTATTATGCTAGACACCACTCGTGGGGTTTGTAAATGCGATGTTTGTGTCCCAGCTCAGGTTCTCGGAGGGATGGAGACCCAGAGACAGTGTCTGACACTGTGAGAGCGGAGGGGACAACAGAGGAGCCAGACTGTCTTCGCTGGCCTCACTCGGTGCAGTGGCTGGACCTTGGTCAGTCGCTGGTGTTTGCTGATCTGTTTGGACAGTACCACACCCTGGTACGGACGCTCTGCTGCAGAGCCCTGTGGCTGCAGCTCCATGTGCCAACAACAGGAGACACTGCAGGGAGCATCAACCTCCAAGACAACCACAGGGCCTTCCAAATCCTGCACAGGATTAGTCAAGCTTCAGACACAGGTCTGAAGACAACAGTAACTAACTGCAACAGCCATTACTAATTTGTTCATTTCTTGTGTGTGTGTCTTTATCACTTCCTCCACACCATGTACTGTACCATGGGCTGTAATTTAGTTTTATGCGTTATACATTTAATTTGGATATTCACTGATAATAGTTTAACAGAAAATAAGTACTTACTATTCAATTCAATTTTATTTATATAGCACCATATCATAACAAACACTTTTTTGTATGGAGCAGGTTGAGACCAATTCTTCTATTATACAAATACCTAACGTTCCCACCATGAGCAGCACCAGGAGACAATGGCAAAGAAAAACTCCCTTTTAACAGGTAGAAACCTCGAGCAGAACCAGAACCAGGCTGTAGGGGGGCGTTATCTGCCTCGACCGGTTGGGTTGAAAAAGGGGGGGAGCAGGAGAGAGAGCAGGAAGAAGTAGAACATACAGTTGTACAGTATAGTTCTACATAGCGATGTAAAGTAATAGATGTATACTGTAATAGACAAGTACTTACTCTGCTAATATGTTGTTTCTCTGTCTCTTGAACCTTCTCTAACTCTTTCTCCAAAAAACAAAACAAAATATTATATTACCACCTGCACACCTTAAGGCACTTGTATCAGGTGGAACATGGAACTCTCTTCCCCTTGATCTTCTGTGGCTTGGATTGTACCTCATTTGTACATCGCTTTGGACAAAAGCGTCAAATGAATAAATGTAAATGTAATATTCAAAGCTTGGCTTTTGTGCTGTTTGTTGTAGGTCTGGTTCCAAAGGAGTGCAGAACCATGCTGGAGGACTTCAGTCTGTATCTGTTAGCTATTACAGCACGTGCTCAGTGGGACTGTGGTTAGTACACACATACTCACACACACACACACACAATTGGTTATCAGCAGATTATTATCACCTTGACCTTGATCAGAACATTGCATTGCAAGATTTTCATTAAATAAGTGTTTATCATAATGGGTGGATGTGGGTTTGTGGATAAACAAACATTTTTTACTAAATCAATGTGTTGGCTGAGTCTTTCTGTTGCATTATTTGGTGATACGGTCTCTCACTCCCTGTCTGTCTTACCCTCCTTCTGTCTGTCTTTCTCCAGTGGTGTGCAGAAGTTTAGGTTCGGCTCTGAAAGACAAGTGTCTGAACTCTGTGATGCTGTCATCTGAGCAGGATGGATGTGATGTGATGGTTTCTGTGACCATGGAGCACTTCCTGCTGTTGCTCCCTCCTCTCCTGTCATCAATGTGCTGCCATCACTCAGTCAGCCGGGCCTCAGGTAGAGAGACATGCACCATGTTTCCTTCACAGTTATTCAGCCTTCGTGCATTATATCACCTGTCTCTGAAACCATATCATCAGCGCCAAAGCTCTACTTCATTAGCTGTGGTAAGCCACTGTTTTATGTAAATCAGGCCATATTCATGTTGCAGTAGAAAACCAAGGCTCTGCGCTGCACACAGGATCATTGGTGGGAGTGGGGGAGTCTGTAGGAGCTAACATTAGTGACAAATAGTTGGTGTAATCTGCTCTGATGACCAGGGCAATATCTCAATGGACATTGTTTCATAGTGGATTCACTACAGAGCTATAGACTTGAGACTCATCTGCCATGAGACTCGACTTGAAGGCAAACATTTGAGGAGACTTGACTTGGTTAGCCACAGATATTAAAACATGGTCCACTAAATCCCAAATTGTCGTGAAGGTCTCCAGAATCTTAAACAGAATAAAATGGCTACAACTCTGAATTCAGAGCCTTTCATTATGAAAATCTGTTTTATATAGATGCTCCTAAAGCTTAATGACAAATGATCAAAGGGCTGAAAAGACCCACTTGTCACCTGTGTTTAACGCTTCAGAGTGTGATCCAACTATTACAACTGAAGCTGAACTTGTTAGTTTACGGTGTGTCTGTGTGTGAACTCTGCTGATTATGATCAGCCTTTTAGAGCTTTGGCTTTCCTTAAAGTGTTCAGTCGGTACATCTCCACTCATCTTTGTAAAGTTAATAACAGATGACTAAAGTCAGAGTCATCCTCCATTAACATGGGTTCTTCTGACATTGGAAACTCAAAACATGTATTTGGGTCCAGTGTGCATTCATCACAAACAGCACTATGCATCACACTGTAAGAACATTGGTTGACATAAAAGATCTAAAGTAGTTTCAACATAGAAATATGAGTGACTGTCCTGGCCAGTTAACAGCTTGTACAATGTGTTAGGCATACTGTTAAACAATGAGTCAACAACTTAAAATAAACTCATACTTGTGTGTTCAACCAGAGCTCAACCAGAAGCGTACTCTCTCTCTCCCCCTCTCCCTCCCTCCCTCCCTCCCTCCCTCCCTCCCTCCCCCCATCCCCCAGTTTCCTTTGGCCTCTTCCCCTCCAGCCTCACTCTCCAGAGACAGACTGTTAGCATGGCATTAGCCACAGTGCAACTGTCTACAGTCTGGGTCATGTCCAAGGCTTACCAGTTCCTCTCCTCATGGAGCCTCAACAAGTTCCTGCTTATCATACAGGGAGACCTCAAAGTAGGTGACTTATTTTTGTCAGTTACTTTTAAATGAATAATGATGAATAGATGTGTGCAGTGCAGTGAACTCTGAGATTCACACAACTTCTTTTATGTGGTAAGGCTTGTGGTGTGTGATATGTTATCAACATTACCATGCATGTGTTTGTGTTCTTTGTGTCTGCAGTTGCTGAGAGAGTCATTAGAGATGATGGTGCAACAGACTAAGTCCCAGATGATGAATTCAGATGTTGACCATCATTCCACCCTTAATCACCACAGCCAGCTGCTGCTCAGGCAGCAACTGGAAGCTCTTGACAGGGCTGTAGCCAAGCTACAGGTGACCTGTCTTACAAACACATAAAAACTCCCTTTCACGTTGTTAAAAGTCACCTGTAGCTTGGCTACAGGTGACTCCTGTGCTCAGTTTTGTTGTGAGGTTTAGGAGTGTGGGGATTAGAGAATAAGAACCGTAACACATAGCTGATCTTTTTCTGAAGGCAAGAATAAACTTCCACGTTCAGCAGCACTCATATCATGACAGACAGTTCCTGTCGGCCTCCTGCAGGTGTACTTTGAACTAGGAGGAATGGGGATCACCTGGGGATAAGAATTGCTTGAACAGTCATCAAACTGGCACCAAAATAGCTTCACAGCTACCATTGATGTACAGAAAATGCAATATGAAACATGAATAGAACCAATTCAACTAATTGACAGAGCCAGATAGCCTTCAAAGTGTACTTGCAGAAACATGTAATGCATCTATATGAGTACAGGGCTTGTGATCATGTGTGACTGCTGCCTGCATGATTGTGGCATTATGAAAACCAAAGAATGTAGATGTGGTCTGATCCTAATGTTCTGTGTCATTGTCCATCAGACCTTCTCTTGTCTAGTGCTGAAGACCTTCTCCAGTGACTGCAAGAGGATGTCAGGGGAGATCTTTGAACAGACCATGCCTTCTTCTGTACACTGGAGACCCAGCCTCAGGACAGGTACTGAAGCCTGAAGTTAGTAACAACAGCAACAGACATTTGCTGACCCCTCACAGAGGATGACATCTATAACTATTGTTAGCGCAACTTGTAACTACAGATTACAGAGACACTGTTTTGATTACTTAGACATATTCTCTAACAGAGAAACACCAGTCCATGTTCGATGGTTTTGTTGATATACTGTACAGAAGATGATCTTCTGGTACATTTTACTGTGTATTTATCTGTTGGTATGCAGGTTTTCCCAGCATTCCAAGTGAGTATGCATCTGTGGCAGCTCAGACTGTGATTGGTCAAGTTTTAGAGGGGGTGGCACCATTGTCTGATGACGCCCGTGTCCAAACACTGAGTATAACAATGACAGCTTTCATGGAGGCATGGATGGAACACATCCTGAAACAGAAGATCAAATTCAGGTATGTTTCTGGTCATAGCATCATACATTAATATCTACCACATTGTGATGCACCTGGTCGATGACACCATTTCACACAGTGATTAAGAATTTCTATGGAATTGGGTGCCCCAGTAGCCTAATGGTTAAGGCGTGTAATACAAATCTGCAACAGCCATGGTCGGTTTGAATCCCTGCCAAGAGACCCTTCGAGCAGGTCTAGTGTGCTCTCTTACCATGTTTCCTGTCTATCTATACTGGTTGCAAAAAAGAAAATCTTAAAAGAATACAGTTTTTCTCTGCTCTGTGAAAATAGTGGCTGGACGTGCTTTTTGATGCCATGCCCCTCCTGGTGTCATCAATCAGGAGACAATGTGACAGCAGTAGTGTATATAGAATAGAGTTCAAAATGTAAAGCATAGTTTAGTAACTAAAGATGTATATGAATATATGTATATAAAATGTATATGAAAACCGTGTGTGTTTTTAAGTGGGTACCTGGGGCAGCGTGCTGCACCTCTGAGGAGTGCTGTGTTGTTGTTCCTTCTCAGTGTGCAGGGAGCTCTCCAGCTGAAACAGGACTTTGATTCTATCAGAGAGCTGATCCAGTCAGAGAAATACGGCTTGTCAGCTGAACTCCACCAGCGGCTGCTCAACATCCGGTACCACAGTCTTACATCCTACCCTTGAGCTAACTAATGTTGTCCATCAGTGTGATGGAGCTTCCATTTAATGACTCCAAACCAGGCTCCCATAGTTAACAAGCCATCCTCATATAAAAATATGAAACAAACATCACTACAAAATATGTTGAAAATATAAAAGGACTTGGTGTTCACTGGTGACCTGCTTAAACATACTAAAATATTCCTTTGAAGAGCCAGCAAATATGTAAAGGACATGTTGAAGAGAACCAATCATTTCATCCACACTACTTTTGTTAAGCAGGTTGGTAATCCCTCTCTTTGTCTCCAGGGTTTTTCAGCAAGTTGACTCAGCAGTGGTGTGTCTGCTTCAGCAGCCGCAGGCCAAACCATACCTTCAGTCCAGAGCCTGGGTGCCTTTAACACGCTGTTGTGAGTATCAGAGAGTCAGGCAGAGTGTCAGGGAGTTCAACCATATTTAAAGCCTGAATAACACTTTATATTCATGATAATTTAAAGTACAAGTTCGCAAATAGCAGCCTATAGGTCAAATCAGGTCCACCATCGAAGTGATTTGACACCCAATGAAATGCCATTTCCCCCCCCCCTTGCTGTGGGTCATAAGGACCATTCATTTTGCACAAAGTAGCTGTGAAAACCATGTTAAGAAATAAGGACACTGCTCCTGGAAAGGCAAGATGCTTTAAAGATTAAGTTTTTTCTTTAGGCATTTTATATGCCTGCTGAACTGGACAGGACTTGAAAAGGCTACATGTTCAAGCTATGGTAGAATCATGGATGAACTGTTGGTTCTGTAGGTTTGGACTCGTAAAAACAAAACGGTGGCAGTAACCTGTGTGTCTCCCCCCACCCCCCCCCCCACCCCCACCCCCCAGGTCCAGCCAACAGCAGCAGAGACAGCATTGATGCAGTGGTGACGAGCAGTATAACAAACCTGAGGGGTGTGGAGGGTGATGACCTGACTCAGTCTGATCCCTCACTTGGGACCACTGACCTCCCTCCAGTGGACCCATCCACCCCCGGCGAGCCCTACCTCGTTCCAAGGTACATTTTCCCTACCTTTAAAGTACTACATACGGTATTAGGTTCTGTGATATTGTGTGCTGTTGTGATGGAATTCAATGGTCAGTGGCACTGTCTGTATTTTGGGCTCCCAGCCTCGTTCTGGGTGCTGCTCAACAGGACTGGTTGGACCTAAGGATCCATAGCAGCGCTCGTCGTTGGAGGCTGCCGGGACTACAGTGTCTCTCTAAGTCTGAACCCTGAACATGCAGACCCTGCAGAGACGATGGATGACATGATGGCTCCTAAAAAGTGAAGCCAAAACATCTCGATTGCCCTCTGGTGGCTGGCTGCAGTACAGGTCATAAGCCCCGCCTCCTCCATTTTAATGAATGGGACATCGGCCAAACTGAAAAGTACATAGTACACCTGAAATACATTTTTCCCGGTTTAGGTATGTCATGATGTTATAAAAACATCAGCTCTACATTATGAGTGTCACGTCATAATTGACAACTGTGAGTGTGCTCGCAATTGGCTCAGACAGTCTGAGTCAGACGGCTGTATAGGCGGGAACTCTATACCGCTGCTCCACTGCAGACACCAAATGACGTCCCCAGCGTAAGAAGGCAGCTCTCACATCTGGTGTGGGAATGGGAAGTGGAGACGTTTCGTACATCTTTATATACAGTCTATGACAGAGACACAGGCACACGTCACAAGAATCTCTCTGGGTCTTTTATTTACACAAACATGGTGTAAAGCAAATATCCAGTAAAAATATAAAAAGGCTTTACTGTTATTGTTTAGACGGTGTATATTTTAGCAAATAAGAACGATACATCTGGAGATTTCTTTTAATGATGTAAAATCTATTTATGTATTCATCTTATTTGTATTCATTGCTAAATATATGCGTTCTAACACGTGTCAGCAAACATTTTTATATTCCTGAATAAAATAATTTTTGGATTCATATGTTTCCTCATGGCTTCATGTTGTCTGCTCACTCAATAGTACAAGCTCCCAAAAGTTTAATAATGTATTCGACCAGCCTCAGGCAAAACTAAAGACCCAGGAAATGGGTTATAAGTACAGACAAAGAATTAGGAGATTACGATACAATTCAATTCAATTTTATTTATATAGCGCCATATCATAACAAAGTTATCTCAGGGCACTCAATCACATGGAGCCGGTCGAGACCAACTTCCACACATACAAAGACCCAACGTTCCCA